>JZSA01003414.1:0-202692 GCA_000956155.1 Cotesia vestalis | reverse complement strand
ACGTTCGGTAGGCTTGGAAAATTCTCAAGAATTCAACCAATAGCGAATCGTTACTACGTTTTAAACCCTTGTTTACATGTGTATATCTTCTGTTGAGTTTGTACATAGATATAAATATACAGAATTTTCGTACTATATTAGTTATCAATATAATCTACGTCGCTTGTATAGAATGATCCGAACAAAAACAGTTTCACTGTAAAAAAATCGCGCCAAGTCTACGTTCATAAGACTATTAAGAAAAAAAAATTTTTATTTCTTTACAAAAATATATAAAATGAAAAATTAAAAAATCCAAGTAACTGATATGGTTGCATATGATTTTCGGAAATTGAAAAAAATTTTTTTGTAAATTTAAAAATTACAAGAAACAAATTTGGAACGTACTTGGTGTGTGTCATTGTGTACTTCAATTTTTTTTAAAAGTCCTAGTAGATAGATTTTAGGGATTTCAAAAAAATAAAATATTTCGTAACCACGCACACTAAATACGTTCCAAAATTGTTTCTTTTAATTTTTAAATTTACAAAAAAATTTTTTTTAATTTCCGAAAATCATATGCAACCATATCGGTTACTTGGATTTTTTAATTTTTCATTTTATATTTTTTTGTAAAGAAATAAAATTTTTTTTTTCTTAATAGTCTTATGAACGTGGATTTGGCGCGATTTTTTTACAGTGAAACTGTTTTTGTTCGGATTTTTTTCTTACACTTTATTTTATGAATTCGCAGTATAATATATTTTTTTATAAAATTTAAATCAGTATTAATTTTTTTCATCCGGTAGGGATGTCTTTTGCAAATTACAAAGCAAAATGAAAATCATTAATCAATAAGATATATCGATAGCATTTCAAAGCGTGCATTTAAATAAAATAAATTCAATTAATTAAAAATCAATTCGTGTTAGTAATTCTAGTCTTTAGATATTAAGACATTTGATAAGTGAAAAAGAGTCGATTGACAATCATTGCACGCGCCTATATCATATTCCACGAATAATCGGTATGTGTCTATAAATATATACATGTCTTGAGTATATATATTTAAGAGTATACATGTATAATAGGATAACGTTAATAAATATAAGAGACGGGAAAAATAATCCACTCAAAGAATTGTTAATTATCTTATGCCATTGTGTTTCATTGTTTCTTCCTTTGGTTCGAAGAATTATGATTGTTATGAACCACTTCCATTGATTATTTTTCGAGAATGAACTCTGGTAATTAGAGTATAGCTTCAATTCTAATAGATACAAGTAATTTATTTATTAATTAATTAGAATCAAAGTATAAAGCTTGATTACGGAAAATCGTAATTTTTTTGAAGCCTTGGAATTTTTTCAATAGAATTAAAATTGAATAAAGTAATCATTAAACAGTTGTTTTTTTTTTTTTTTTTTTTTTTTCAATTTAATTTATGAGACTTAGTTCAGCCCGCATTGTATTAATATCCAGATAAATTACTTACAATACTAAAAAAAATATTTAAATACTTTTCGGATGCATTAATGACTATTTTTAACTTATTATTTCACATACCCGCATTTCAGTCACATTAATCTTTTTTTTTCTTATTCGTTGCTTGGTTGTTCATTGATACTTTTTTTTGTAAACATGTTTTTTAAGTTGCCCGTTTAAACTCGTTATAAAAGCAAAAATTGTTTTAAATTGATACAAAATTTTTTAAACACATTCATAATTATTATTATTACAAACAATTTTAGCGGTTGACAACATTATAATTCAAAATTACTAAATTTTTTAAGTACTCACGTTTGTTAAATATTTAACGACTGGAAACGAGAAATTTATAAAGAAGACGACTTTTAATGGTAGTTATTACGTTCAATTTCAAACTCCACCAGAAATTAAATTAATTATGTGAAAACTCTATTCACAACTACTCTGTTAAAGAACAAATAAAAAATAACAATAATAACTACAATAATAAAGATAATGATAATAACAATAATAGTAAAGGTCGGAAAGGACCATACAGTATTTTGTGCTGACAGAGATGAGCCACAGGCGTTCATTAAGGACAATGAGAAACAGGGGTTATTATTCGCGAGAGTATATAATAGCAGAATAGATCATTAAAAAAAAAGTAATAACAATAATTATAATAATAATAACAAAAACTAATGTGAAACTATTTATGCAGGAGATGAGTCAACTCAGCCGTAATTCAAGTAATCGTCCGTTAAATATTAGAGTCTTTGTGTCATTTGGCTGTTGGATTTAAACTCCTGAACTGAGAAGCAACCCAGGTTATTTTTATCCCGTTTCGGTGACCGTGGCTGGTAACGGGTGCTCTGGAGAACTTTCGAAAGACCTTAATTCCGGAAAATGAGGCATTATCGTTAGGTTAAACTACTCCTATGCTCCTATCCCCATCTGTGATAAAGAGGTAAGCGTAAAGGGTAGTGCAGAAGAAACCAGGCATGTGCCGCATTTGCTCCGCAGCACTGATATAAATTTATGCTTTTGAGATTACCGTATGCTCGAAGGATTCCGGATAAATTATCCGATTTCATTTATACATATAATAAAGCTTTAACAACTACTTATTAATTCATTACTACCAGTTGATTTATAATTCACTATTATTACAGCATTATTATCGTGATGTTAATAATCGCAAGTTAATGACTTCTATCATGATGATGATGATTTTTAATGGAAAAATAATGTGTTGTTATTATCATTATAATTGTAGATGATAAATATTGGATGTCTGCCGAAATGCTGGTGCTTGATTATAATTCATCATCATACGTCCAATTTGTTGCAATACTAATTGGAAACGCTAAATTAAAATAGACTCAATGGAAAATTGATGCTGCGTTCATTAAATGTTTCAGTTCACTCTCATTAGTGGAATCAATTCACACTGACTTAACTTAATTCCCATCTGTTAAATATATTACACAGTCTTCTCATTAGCTCGGTTTTATTAACTATTTTCTTTGCTGAGAGATCGAGTTTTATAAAATACTACGGTGCTGTCCCTTTTTTCACCAATTCCTCTTTCTCTCTATTTTATTTTTTCTTATTTCATAGTTTTACCAAGTTACTGGAGTTACCAAGGGGCTGATGTTTTTATTACCCGACTTAAAGAACATGAAACATTCTCATTATTGAGATAATTACAATTAGAAGAGATTTGCCCCTATTCTTTATTGTAAGAATTTGGTCGTCGGGATCAAGAATCAAGGGTCTGGTTTTATTAATTCGTGAGAAAGATTTTTACCCTAATTTACGGGCGTAATGTGCCACCTATAGTGCTCTAGGATATTACAGGTACTGTGAAGTGGGTAAGTGAAATAGTAAAGCTTTCAAAGGTCAGGCGTTATAATGACCCGTGATTTTCAATTATACTAGAGGATGTTCGACAAATCGAAGTTGCTTAGTTTGAAACTCGGGGATTTAAAAGGGGTTTAAGAATTCTGGAATAAGATTCAGTGTAATTTGTAAAGGGTGAAGGGTTAATCTTTTAATTTATGACCCAGTCACGGAGCCTGGAAGATTTTAAGTTGGAATTGGGTATGTAGATTAAGAAGTACATACTTTATTTTATATATATATAACATTCTACACATTGTCCATTTTATGCAATACTTTGTTGATTGAGTAAATTATCAACTATCTATGTAAATAAATTTAATAAAAATGGGATCAATCATTTGTTAACATTTATGCGTAATTTAATTAAAGCATGATTTCAGTACACTAGTCTCTTTATCGTTCGTAAGTTGAAAAAAGTTTGGCAAATCCAAAGTGCACCACTCATAATGCTCATTTAATCGATAAATAAAAAAAAAAAATAATTGATGTTCTGAAAAAACATTTTTCTTTTTCTATTTAATTATTACTTTTCAATTTACTGTTTATGATTTATATTCTATATTTTTTTTTTCATTATTTTTAAATACAATTTTTTTTTTTTTAATTTTTCATTGTAAATATCGCGCGGTATTTTAAACTGATCGTGCGCACTGAGTGTATTTTTTTCATTGATTTTAGTTTTTCGTTAATAACAATTAAACAACATTAAATAAGATGACCATCTCTAATAGTAATCTCCGCAAAGTGAATGCCAAGTTAATAAAAAAAAAAAAAAAAAAACTGATTGAATTCGTGAATTTTTACGCTAGTTATCGTGTTTCAAAAGGGAAAATTCTGTTGATTGACAGGAATTTTCTTTTAACTATTTTAATATTGTTTTCTGGTTCTATTGTTTTAAATTGATTTTTACCAGTGACAGAATTAATCTCCATTAAATTATCTATTCAATGATGCACAAATTAATTAGACTATGTGGATTACCAATCGTGCAATTAATTAAATAGGGTAGAAGTACCGGTTGTGGCCACTGTACCGTTTATGGACATTTATTGTCCAAATAAACGATAAAAATGAAGTTATATAGATAAACCATTACAAACTCAATTTGTTTTAATATAAATTTTTTAAAACGTAACAAAAATATGGTTATAATATTATAATTTTTTATAAATTAATTCAAATTTTAACTGGCCAAAAACGGTGCTAAGATGACCAAAAACGGTACTTCTACCCTAGTTGCGAAATCGAAGCAATCCAAAGTTTTTGATCGTAAAGCACTCTGTGATGCTTCGCATCATGAGTCGTGCAAAAAAAGTTTTATCGGAAAATTTTTAACAGCTTTTATAAATTCCAACTTATACAATTTTAACGAGGCTTACAGCAGTCAGCGCAGTTTTTTGAGCACAGAAGTTTATCGTTCGATCGGCGAACTATCAACTATTTCAGGGGGCGTATTTCACCTATACCGGCTTATTTTATTCCTCCTCTTATTCATTATACTTATCATTGTTATATTTTCAAGTTATTTCTCGAAATAGTTAACTTTATAAAATCATGTTACGCGTCAATTTAATAAATTACTTAACATTTTAAAAATTTTTAACTAAGTGCTTTTTTTTTTAGATTTCGTATAGACGAATTTTCTAAAATGTGTTTCTCTTTTACTTTTGGGCAGAAAAAATTACTTTGGATGTCATTACGACGAAAGTAAGAGAGTTAAAGTGACTAATTATGACCGCGATGTGTCTGACCCCTTTATGTTTGTTTATAGGTGCGTATTCTACGCATCTTGCGTGACTGAGGAATACGCGAGCTATCATTACATACATTTTACCATACGGTTCAGTTGCATACGAGAAACGTGCGTCAGATGTTATTTTTGGTAAAACGCGTTTAGTCTCTCTGTCACATCATTCCTGCTTTTTTTTTTAATAATAATTTTTTTTTTATTTTACATTGTTTTTGTAAGCAAAAAAAAATTTTAAGTTTCGGCTATGAAAATCAATAATTTTCAAAAAATCGGGAATTTATTTCATATTCAGAGAATTTTTTACAGAAGCTTTTTTTTGGATACTTCCGGCCAAATTTTGAAATTTTAGCGGAAAAGCCCAAACAAAGCTCTTGTTAAAAAATTCTCTGAATATCAAATAAATTTTTTACGCTCAAAATATGTCAGGAAATGCCCAAACACAACTCCTATTAAAAGCGGAACCCAAAATTCCAATTTCTTTAGTTCATTGTTTATGATAGTCCTCTGCACGAATAAATGATTCCATCTTCCTCTTTTTTCTTGAATCCCACTTGGTTCCTCTTTATTAGCTTTTTTCTTTATACTCATTTATTGATCCTTTCTATCATCAGTGTTGTTAGCAATTTGAATCCGAAATCCATAAACGATATTCCTCTACAGCTTTTCATATTTTCTCCATTTTCTATTTTGAGTATTGGCATTAGTCTCGCGATTTTCTACCCTTACTGTACTTTACTCTCATTCCATAATTTGTTCACTATTTTCTGGGTCCATGAGATTGCGCTGTCGGTTATGTTCTTGATAAATTCTGCTGTCATCTCGTCTTCTTTTGGTGCTTCATTTCCTTTCATTTTTCTTATCTCTAATCTGCTAAAGTTCTTTTCTAATTCAGGAGCCCTTTGGGCTGTCATCATCCTCTACATTATCCCACTCATTTTCATTATCTTCCTTCTCTTCATCGCTTTCTATCTTCTCATTCATCAGTTTTCTGAAGTGTCTTTTCGATTACTTCCCTGGTATTTTGTTGTTCAACACACTTTTTTTCTTTCCTCGAAATTTGCTGATGGCTTCCCACCAGTGACATGTCTTTGGTTTTATTTATCTCTCTGCATAGTTTTTCCTTCCATTTCTGCTTACTTTCTGCATGTATTTTTGTGTATTTTCTCTTCTACTCTCACACAAGATTTCTTTATTTGCTTTGCTCTTTTTTTATTTTTATAAATGTCCTTAGTTTTTTCCATGCTTAATCTTTTCTTCTTTTCTAGCCTTCATTATACTATTTCTTCCTTGTCGTTTTGCTGTTAAGTTTGTCTTCATTCTCTTTTATATTTATTACCACTTTACCTGGCCCTTTGATCACTATATCCAAGATATTCTAGTATTTTCTTTTGGATTTTTCCTTTTAACAAACTATATTGCCTCTGTATTTTTTGATAAAATTTCGTTATTATCACTCGATATTTTTCGTTTTCATTTTTTCTCTCGACTATATGTTCTCCATTTGCTCTTCCTTATTTACACCGTTCTTTTTTTCTATTTCCTCAGCGCATTTTTTTGTCCTGAATTTTCTGGATTTTGCCTTGTTTACTTTTTCTTCCTCTACTTTTTTTCAGTCATCAACTTGATTGTCTTTTTATTTTTCTCTTGCTTCATTTTGATTTCTTGTATTTCTTCGAAGTTCGTTCAATTTGATTCCGTGTTTTTCTTGCTACTGTTCTTAATCAATTTATGTATTATCTTCACTTTCAATAATCAGCAGTTCCACTATTTTGTTTCTCATTATTTCTAATAATAATGTCGTTACCTCATGTTAGATGAGGTGTTCTTAATTTCCTTTGTGTTCGCTAAACAACACATAGATTTACATTCTTCGGCTGCGTCTTCATTTAATTCTAGTATCGTATTATTACCTTCTGTTGCACTGTCTTCCGGATCTGTTACCGAATTTTTATCCTCTTCCTTGTCCAGTTTATCGGTTTCTTGATCAGTAATTTCGTGCAGCTTTTTGTTCTCACCTTTGTTGTATTTGGACATACTTATGCTTCTCGTCAGTCTTACTTGAGTATTTATTTTTTGAAACATATGTTTTATGTTTACTACTCAAGATTCTTTAGCCTTTCTCTTTATTATTACTCCTGGCTCTTTTTTCTTCGTCTTATTTGTACTTCCTGCTGCCTGTCTCTTTTTTTGACTTCCTTTTCTTTTGAATTTCCCGCTTCTCTGTCCCTTCGTCGCTTTCGCTGTATCGTTCGCACAATTGCTCAACGTTTGCTCGTCTGCAACGACTTTCTTTGCATTAGTGTCTTCCTCTTTTGTCCCATTCATCAATCTTTCCACATTTTGCAATTCCATCTTTTTTACCTCGTTTTTTTCGTTGTTAATTTTTATTTCAATTTCTACGCTTTCACCTCTTTTTCTTAATCAATTTTTGCTTCATTTCTTTTTCTCGATTTCTTCACTTTCTCACTACTCTTTTTCTTCTTTCCGTTTTTTCTTTTCAAGTTTTTCGTATATATTTCACAATACTTTTCTAAACCTTGTGTACATATTGGAAGTTCAACGCCCTTTTTCTTTTAAATATTAAATATTATCAATCAATTAGTTTTTTTTTTGTTGCATATGTAATCATTTTTAATTATACATTTTTTGTATTTTTTATGTTACAGTATGCTGGAATAAGAATCGGCCCCGTAGTGAAAAAAGACGTAATGAAAGCGTCTATAATGTTAGAGCATAATAGCCAGTGAGTATTAATAATTATTATTATTTTTATTATTACACAAAGAAAAATGACAAGAAAATTTTTTACAATTTAATAAATTTTTCAGAGTATAGAAGTGACCTCGAAAATATCTCGAACGAAGTAAAATCAATTTTTGAATTTAAAAAAATATTAAAATTTTTGTACTTCATTTATTAATTTATTTTATTTATTTATTTACTAATCATGGAGATAATTCTTCTTTTGACCACAAATCCAAATAATTACAAAATTGCAAAATTGTTGAAAATACATAGGTAGTAAGAAACTGATATAATAATAATAATAAAGCTATAAACAAAGTAATATTAGTGCAAAAGTAGCAAGTAATCACAGAAATTTTCTTCGCATTCAAAATCAAAATCATTGAACAGTAGAATGACTTAAATGACAACATTTTTTATTTGAATAAAAAAAAAATTTGGGCTTAGTTTAAAATAGGATTTTGTAGATAAATATTTTTTTTTCTATATTCTTATACTTATTTGAAGTTTCAATAAATTTTTTTTAATCTTTATTATTTTACAGATACGCAACAATTTTAGCATTCGATGTAAAAATTGAACGTGATGCTCAAGAGCTCGCAGACTCATTAGGTGTTAAAATATTCCAAGCGGATATAATTTATCATTTATTCGATAAATTTATCGCCTATCGAGAAGAACTGAAACAACGTAGAAGAGAGGAATTCAAACATATTGCAGTGTTTCCGTGCAAATTCCGAGTCTTACCTCAGGTAAACTTCATTTTAAGAATACAAATTTTTTTTATATTTATTTAAAGTTATATTTGATAAAATACAAGCATCGATATATCAGCCTTTAATATAATATTCAAGAATATTTTTGCGTATTAATAATTTCCTCATTAAGTTTTTTATTTAGTTAAAAAAAAAAATAATTTATTTATCCTGAGTAATTTTTTTAAAACCAATTAATTTCTTTAATTATTTTAAAAATAATAATTAGATAAAAAAATGTTATCGGCTAATTAATTATCGAACTATCATAATAAAATTGTTTATATGTTATTCGACTCGATGACAGATTAAAAAAGGTTCTATCTCAATACTGTTTAATATTTATTATTAGCAATATATTTATATAATATATATATACGCTATGAAGAGCTTATCAGTGCCGGATGTTAAACCGCAGACGAACAGGAAGTCGAATCACGACCCCATTTTCTTCATAAACCACAACCAATAGCTTTCGTAATATTTACTTTAGCTTATTTTTTTTTATTCATTAAAATATTTGATCTATTTTATTTATATCGGTATTTTCAATAATATATAAAAATTTTTTTTAATTTCTTATCGAATAGCTGTATTTTTGAATAATTGAGCAATCAAGTTAACAGAAATTTAATATCTTGAAACAAAACAAAAAAAAATTATCTATATTGACTATCTTGCATTAAAAAATGCAGAGCGCGCTTGACCAAATGACTTAATATTACATTTAATGTCTTAATTAAATCTGTGTATACTATATTTTTAAATATAAATTGAAATGTGAGCTCAAAAGCAAATAAACAAATAAAATAAAGAAACATGTATGCAATGTTCATACGATTTAATTTGATACTACTCGCACGCGCGATAACCGATTCTGCGAACTTTTTTTGCCTATCGTATAGGTATAGTAATTCGATAGTAACATTTCATCAGAGTATGTGAGGATAATAAATTGTCCAGATAGCGTCGTATAATATATTATATGATATATATTTTATAGCTTTGGTTAGTAATTTATATTTTAGTTTGATGAAATGTTGCAAGTTTTTTTAAAGAAAAAAATCATGTTATTTTAATCCACTTTTTTATTTTTTGCAGCATATTTTTAACTCGCGTGATCCAATCGTTGTGGGTGTAATGGTCGAAGCAGGAGTCATTAGAGAAGGAACGCCTGTTTGTGTACCTAGCAAAGAAGTAAGTCAAATATTATTACTAGTATTATACTGTTATTAACGATAATCACAAGCTTGACTGTGAAAAATGTTCCATTGATTTTTCAATTCCTGTTGATTTGTCGTATTATAGTTTTATCTGAAAGTCTGTTTTGTTCATGTTGTAGAATTTTAAAAACGCAATAGGTACAAATTATACTTTTATCCATAATACTGAAATTTACGACTAATTTTCATAGAATCCAATAATTTCTTTTAATTATATATTAATTGATAGTAAGTTAAAGTAAATGCCAATTACATTACTTACTAAAATTCAAATTTGCGCGCGCTTGAGTTTCGGGTTTGCATATATTTTTATGCTTATGATATATTTGACCAATCACGTCATGAATAGTTGGCTTACATGATATATTTTCATATTTTTCATCTAAATTATTATTTTGATTTGATGAATAATAGTTCTTTGACTTATGTCGGAATCGAACCCACACAGAAAAAAAAATTAACTTGATTCAAGAGAAAAATTCTTGAATCAAGAATATAATTTTGAAGAGGGTAATTGTCTTGAATCAAGACGAAAAATTCTTGAATCAAATAAAATTTCTTTAAATCAAAAAAAATTTTCTTAAATAAAGAATTGTTCTACTCAAATCAAGAATATTGAGCTCTTCAAAAATATATACTTGATTCAAGAACATTTTTTTTCTGTGCAGTCCTACACTTTGATAATTGAGTATCTAGCCTTACAGGATATTGCTAGCCTCGTTGCCTTAAGGGGTTACATGGGTTCCACGGTTTCAAAAAATCGATTTTTTTAAATGTTTTATTAAATTCTACAACATCTCTAGAATATTGTTCTAAAGTTTCAAATCGATCCGAATAATAGTTTCGGAGATACAATTTTAAAAAGTTGCGCGCTCAAGGCGTTGTTGTATTGAAATTCAACACTTTAAACGCGTTTTTCTCAAAAGTATATTTTCAAAAACGGTACCCACGATTGCTCGAGAACTACTCAACTGATCTTGATGAAATTTTAGACAGGTCTTCGAGATATAATTTACAAGGTCTTGAACGGAAGATTTTTTTTTTTCAATTACAGCTATTTCAAAAAAAAAAAATGCCACGAAATTTTTAATTTTTTTTGTAAAAACCTCTGCCAAAAATCCAATTTTCATTTTTTTTTCTTCCGTTCAAGACCTAGTTTGAAGTCTTAATAGAGCACAGATTTTTTTTTCTCACTTCAAATGATCCTGCTAGAAGTTCTACTAATCACGCGGACACATCTTTTTTCCGAGGGCTCGCCGGAAATGACGTCACATTAGCAGAGTTTTAAATATTTTTTTTTCAAAATTTCAGTTTTATAAGATTATAAATAAAAAAATTTGTTCTTGAATCAACAATCAATAATTATTGAAATGAAATAACATTATGCTTTATTGAAGAAAATCGTTTTTGAATAAAGAATTCACTTGTATCGATCGAAGATAATATAGTCGAACTAAATAAAAATGTTATCGATCGAAGTGATTAGATCTCTCACTCCAAGAAATATGAAATCAAGACAAGAAATTCTTGAAATAAGACTAGTTCTCTTCAAAATAACTTTCTTGGAGCAAGAATATTTTTCTTGAATGAAGATATTTTATTATCAGTGTGTACGACAAACAACTTGGCTTTTGTTAATGAAGTATCGGAAAATGGAGACTTTTTCGTATTTTTTGTTTTTTATAAAAGTTCATTTGTGAAGAACCACACGTCCGAAACATAAGTACCACAGCGACAATAGGAAACCATATAAATTCAGGTCGATTGTAGTTAGACCTTGTAGCGACCAGCTCTTCAAGCAGACTCGGTACAGTTCTTCGCAAGAAATTGAATAAACATATTAGTTTCAAGTTTTTTTTTTTTTTTTTTTTTTTTTTTTTTTTTTTTTTTTTCCGCAAAAAGTAGCGTTTAATTGATCCTATTCAGAATTTCAATCTCATAAACTACACTTGAATTCTTGTCATTGAATTATTATAATGGAATTTTAATTCGAAAAGTTCATTTTAGAGTTTATCACATGAAGACAACTTGTATTAGTTAACTCAGAATCAGCTTCTATTAAAATATGTAACTGTCGCATAATTTTATGATAATTTACTTATTTTCTATCTTATCTAATTTCATTCAAATTAATTTTATTTATATGGTAACGATCTAGATACGATGAGATTTTCTGCCCACATATAACTATATATAAAACTAACTTACGCAAATGAAACTACTATGTTGTGCCCACTAAAATTTTGTTTTTTTATGTGACTTTCATATAAATTTTATTTGCTTAAACATATAGAGTAATCGAAATAAACATATGGAGTTAAATGCATAGTAAATATTTTATTGATAATTAAGATATTGCTGTAGTTCTGAATGAAAATATCTTCTTTTTACTTCATCATCGCCATCTAGAGAAAGTGTGTTGGTTAACGGGTTTATAAACTGGAAGTTTATTGAAATCATTTCATACAGATATAGTAAGCACACTTTCATTGAAGATCACCTTAATTTTAATTGAAATGAGAGCTTTAATCATGTGGCAAAGTTTTTTATGGTTAATAAATTTTTGTGACTCTATTAAGATTTTTTACACTGAAAAAACTACTGGATTCAAGAAATATTTTTTCTTAGAAATTTTACTTTTGTTCAAGATATTATCAACTTGTTCTAAAAATGCTAATAAAACTAGGCCATAGTTAGTGTATTTTCAGAAAATTAATTTTTTTAATTCCGTCTTGAATAAATTTTAAAATCAAATAAAATGAAGTTTCTGAAAAATAACAGATGCAGTGAAAAAAAAAAAAATTAGCTTGAATTAAGACGAAAAATTTTTGAATCAAGTAAAATTTACCCAAACCAAAAAAAATTTCTTAATTTAAGAATTTTTTTACTCAAATAAAGAAGATGAATTTCTTCAAAATTATTTACTTGATTTAAGTAATTTTTTTTCTGTATGACTAACTATAGCGGAAGCTTTATGATACACAGATAAAAAGGTTTATTTGAGCCAAGAAAATATTTTTCTTCCTAATTATTTTCTTGAGCGATAAAAAAAATTTTTTTTTTACACAAGAAAGTTCACTTATTCCAACAAAATTAATTATCTTGCTTTAAGAAATACCTATCTTGGTCCAAAAAAATTTATTTAAGTCAAGAAAATCTTCTTGTTTACAGAAAATTCAGCTTCTTGCTTCAAAAAATTTAGTTCTAGATAGAAGTAAATTTTCTTGTCTTGAGAAAATTTTTCTCTTGCTCCAAAAAATTAAATATCTCGATAGAAGTAAATTTTTATTAATATTTTTATTGACTAATATGTCAAATAGGAAGTTTTTTCATTCAACATGTATAATTGCACGCTAAAATAATATAAAATGGGTATCAAATATTCAAGAGAAAAATTTTCTCAAAGTGAGAAAATTTTTTTCTCAGCTGAAGTAAGTAGCGCTGCTTCCCTAAAGTATCTAAAAATTTTGATCAAACATAAAAATTTATTGTATCAAGTATTTATAATAATTTGAATTAAGAAAAAATTACTTCCACCACGAATAGAATTTCAAGAAAAATTTTTACTTCGGCCAACACAACTTCGGTCTTCCTTCAGGCTCCTGAAAATTTTCTTGAGCCAAGAATTTTGTTCTTCAGTCAAGAAATTTTTCTTTCTGTATAGTTCGTTTAAAAATTTTTCAAAATGTAATTAGATAAATCAAATTTCAGAAAATATATTCGGTACGGCCTATAGACTATATCCTTAAGACAAACAAAACACGAAACTATTTATTAATTTTTAAAAATTGTTCTTGAATAAAGATTTTGATCGTATCGATTGAGAATAAATCCTTTTGAATCAAGTAACAATAATTGTCGACCAAAGATTTTTTTCTATTAAGCCAAGAATACAAGATTAAAGACAAAAATTCTCAAATTGTGACACCCGGCTTTTTTCAAAATAAGTTTCTTGAATCAAGATAGTTTTTTATCAGTGTATCAATAATGATATTCGATAAAAAGCAAAAACAGTTACAATAAAAATCTTTTCTAAATTTTAAACAAATTTGAACTCATAAAATCTCTATCAAATTAGAATCATTGCTTTTTAATTTTTGTGTGTTTATTCGCAAATTATTTTAGTTATTAGTGATTAATTTTGATGGATGTCAAAAATGTCAAGTTGTGGGTATGAAACTATCAATTAACTTTTTAACGAATAAGTAACGAGTATTGCGTGTGCGTTTAAGTGGGCTGTGGTATAGAATAGTTTATTGAAGTTTTATGCTCTCTCAGCATTTATTTATTATTTTTTTTTCTCTTGGTATTTATTTTTATTTTTTTATTTTTGCTGAGTAGACGGCGAAGACCACAAGTAAGACTTTAAGACGAAGACAACAACGACAACTAATGTAAAAGAGGTTGGACTTGTGCATTCTTTACTGTTTCGCCCGCGCATAGAAAGCAGACCTAGCCATATTGTTAACCCACGTTTTACGTGTAATTCCACGCTTGTTGCTCGCAAATTGTGCGAGTGTACTTTTACTTCCTATAGTATCATCAAAAAAATTTATTTTATTTATAGTGTATAGTATACCATTAGTTACTAGATTTTACAACAAAATCACTTTTTAAAACTACTCAAGAATCTGCAGGAATCTTATCAATTCATTTTTAGGGATTCTTATCGCTTCTCACTAAATTCCTTATGAATTACAGAGGAATTATCAACGAAGAAAACCACTTTGATAGTGTTCTATGCTTGTCTATACCTTTTTTTATAGACTTTTATTTGTTCAGTCCATTTATCCGAATTCTTGATTTTTTACACTGAGAAAAAATTTCTTTGAAAAAAAAATGAGAAATGTTGTGTTCAAAAATTGATTTGTTTAAAATTTTCACCAATTTTATTTTTTACCTGAAGAAATCATAATTTTTTTTTACAGTAACTTTATTGTTGGAAAATTGATCAAATATAAAAATTTATTGTATCAAGTATTTAAGATAATTTGAATTAAGAAAAAATTATTTTGACCCAGAATAGAATTTCAAGAAAAATTTTTACTTGGGCCAATACAACTTCGGTCTTCCTTCAGGCACCCGAAAATTTTCTTGAGCCAAGAGTTTTGTTCTCCAGCCAAGAAATTACAAACGTATAAGCAGTTTTTGCCTAAAATATGCACGAAAATCAATTAAAAGTTATCTATTGAAAAACTATTTTTATACATAATTTATTAATTTTTTATGACAGATTTTTATCATGAGGGTATATTTATCTTAACATGTCCTGATATAACTTTATAAGCCCACATCAGGCTTGATAGTTTAATATATACCGCCATATAATTTATTAATCAAAATTAGTGTTAAAACTATCCAACAGATGGCGCATTGTCACTAAATTGTCTCGCTTCTAGAGATTTAACTTTCAGAAGATAATTTACAAGATAAAATAAATTATTTTCTCTCTGCTAAGAAGCTTATCTTCGATCATTTTTTATTTTAATCAATAACTAAACCAATTTTATAAAAAAAATTAACAATAATTTCTTTATTCTCACTTGTGGTCAACAATGGCCCTATCAGAAACTTTCTTCACGGAATCGCGTATGCATAAATAAAAATGATTTTTATACATTAGATTAGTAGAGATAAAAAATATGAATATTTATTCACACGGTTGATTTCTCTGTTCGCTGGTCCGAGTTAGAGGTTGAGGGCCCTTCAAGGTTCGTTGATCTTGAATCATTGCTCAAGATGAAACACGAAGGATGCAAGTAAATATAAAGCTTCATATAGATAGATATAGATATGTATATTCAGTGTCTATAGATGAAGGATGAAGTATGAAGAATAATTTATGGAGAGTTAGACCTGACCGCCGACCACATGTCACCATCGAAACCTATATGTTGTTTTAAATTTATGATTTTTTATTTTTTTTTTTTTTTTGAGGATGAAGAAAAGGAAAGTGATGAATTTTACGCAAAAGCGACAGTGTTCTGACCAGGTAAACAATATAAACAAGCGAAGGTCAAGATTCTCTGCAAAGACTGCAACCTTTATGATTGCAAGAGGGAATTGGTCGGGTGTACAGTGCAAAGTATTGTTCTGGGCTTTCTTACGGATGAGGTTGCTGGTAAACTGTTGCGGTTTTTAAATCACTGATTTTTATTGTCTTTTGTTATTGAGACGGCTATTATGATTTTTTTGTTTTTATAGGTGTATCATCTTTTCTATTTTATTTATTAAAGTCAGAGTTAAAGTCAGTCTGAATGAAAAATAATAATTGAGAAAAATAATGTAATTTTTCTTAAAGTTTTTGATAAGAGAATTTGAGTACCCCATGCAAAAAAAATTTTGATTCAAAATGAATTTAAGATTTAAATTGATATGTTGACACAAATATGAATTAGTTTTGAGATCAATTCAAATTTAAAATAGATTTGTAGATAGAAATTAGCACTTCTGTAGAATTTTCGATCCTGCTTTAGAATTTTAATAAAGGCTTAAGAATATTTAGGATATTTCATATTTATCATATTCTTTAATCTTATATGTTTTTAAGTCTTAGATATTTAAAATATTTTTAAAAGTGTGTAAACAAAAATAAAATTAAGAATTTGAAGTGTAGTAGGGTAATAAGGCCCAAGGGTATAGCATAATTACTTAAACAATTAAACTGTAATTAGTATACTTTTGGTATTTGAGATGAATATGAATGTTAATTGTCGACATAATAACTCTTATTATTGATCTTAAGGTAGTTGTCGTAGTTAAGGCATAGCGTCATAAAATTCTAAATTTTTGTATACTTGTTAAGGACATGATGATACAATTACCCTAAAAATTTGAAGTCGATTGACCACCTATAACCCAAAATGAATTCAATTAAAAATTAGATGTTTAACATTGATTGCAAACGCTCTCTGCAGTTCTATACCAGTTTCTTAGTAATAAAAAAAAAAACTAACTGTCAAAAACTTTAAAAAATCTGACAGTCTTTTAATATTTTTGTTGTGAGTTTAAAAAAAAATAAAAAAAATTTTTGACCATCTAATTATTTATAAATAACGGATTAAAGTTGAACAATTTATGAAAAAGTATATATCTACGGAGTCAGAAAGAAACAATTGTATGGATTACTTATCTACAAGCTCATATACTTTTGCAGGGCGTATAATCTCTAATTTTTTGACAATATTGTATTATGACAACTACGTTAATGTTCTTAAAGTGTTTTGTAAAGTTTTCTATAGTAAATATCAGACTGTCATTTGTTGAAAATTATAGTTTCGGACAGTAAAAAGTACTAAATCCATAATTATACTTCGGTTTTTAACGTTGCCATTAAAATTTACTATTTCACTTAATAACTATTAACGTTGGCAACTATTAGGATTATGGTTGTAATTAAGAGAGGATTTATTTAATTTTCATAGAATTTTTTAGTAGAAGCTTAGTTTGGACATTTCCGCTGAAAATTCGAAATTTGGCCAGAAATGCCCATTTAAATCTGCTGTTAAACATTCTATGAAAATCAAATAAATCCTCTCCCCCTAAAATATCTCAGGAAATGCCGAAACACAACTCCTGTTGAAAGTGGAACTCAAAATGCCAATTTTAAAAGGTCCGTCAAAGAAGTTACATTTTGGCACACCCTAGTGTTTATACGGTATATGCAATGCTCGAACTGTACCTAGTTTTATGACTTGGAGTTCGAATACTTTAATCTATACTTCTCGAAAATAATAAAATAAAACTTTTTTCAAGGGTGACAATGTGTTCACCAAATGTTACTCAAAAAGGAAAAACTTTACTTTCAAAATAAAACAAACTTAAAATATTTACAATATAATATCCTAAGAGAGAATGATTTTTGTAAACGAACTCAATATTTCAACACTCTCCCTCAAAAATTAATTTCTTATATGATTTACAATATTAATAGCAACATCTTACAATATTAATGATCCGACATCTGTCTTTACGATCAGGGAAACTCAGAAAAACCTTATCAGATCATAAACCAAAACTTAATTACTTTTATAATATTACATCTAGATATTATTTATTATTTATAAATAAATCTTCCAATCCCATTTTTTATTTTAACTTCAGGAACTTGACAGTTGGTAGTGGCTTGATTAGCATGTCTGTAATTTGCTCGGCTGTTGAAATATGTTTAAGAATTATTGTCTTTTTCTCACATTGTTCCCAAGAGAAATGATATTTGGTGTCAATATGTTCGGCTCTTTTGTACTTTAAACTTTGCAAGTAGTAACGACATTCATTTTTATAATGCCCTCTCCTTCCGCAATGATGACACTTAACATTCGTCTTGTTATTCACACCATATTGCTTTGGCTTGACGATTCCACGATGATTTTTTCACGGTTTTCTAAAATCTATATTATTCCGTTTAATGTCATTAAGTTTTTGGTTCACATGAAGAACCTTTTCACTTGTATCAAAATTTTCATTTACAAGCTTAACTTCATGATCTAATAATCTTGATTTTACGAAACTTAACGTAATATTGTCTTCCGATAGAGTCTCCATGGCTGTTATGGCACCATCATAAGAAGGTGGTAAAGTAAGCAATAAATAAATCACTTTGTCAATCTCCGAGATAGTCGCCCTGGCTGATGTTAACTCTGATGCCAAAGAATCAAACTGCATAAAATGTTTACACAAATCTGTATTACTTTCTAATTTTAAATTAAATAATTTCTTTAGAGCTCCTAGTTGCTTTGCTATACTTTTTCGCTCAAAGATATTGTCTAACACAGCAAAAATTTGTTTTGTCGACGATTCCGGTTTCACATAACTTAAACACGAATCGGACAAATATTCAATTAACACATTTTTCGCGGTTGATTCCGATTTCTTCCACTTGTTGTCAGGATTCTCCGGCTTCGGTTGATCAATCACATGAATCACTTCGAGTTCACTTAAAAGACTACGGATTCTAAACTTCCATATATTATAATTTTCACCGCTGAAAGGTTGAATGTTTCTTTTCCATTTAAAATATTCCATATTGTCTATTAAATAATAATTTATTTTAACAATTTGAAATAGTTGATTAGTTTTACTGAGAAACACTTAACCACTTAGTTTGAATTTGCACTCACTAATTTTTAATTGCTCGATGAAATTTAATTTTCCTTTAAGAAAATTTGTATTTTAATATTTTCAATTAGTCAAGAACGTAATCTGGGTCTATAACCTGTTGGAATTATGGTTGTAATTAATGATGTATCTTTTAAATAAGTCAAGGTTTTAATTATTGGAAGATTGTATTTTTATTGTAATATAGTTTTGGAAATGTGTCTGAACAACATCAAGGATTAGAGAGAACTGGCTGCTTACAACTATATTACTACATTTGTCCTTTTTACATCTTGCAATATTTAGTGTTTATACAGTCTATACAATGCTCGAATTGTACCCAGTTTTATGACTTGTAGTTCGAGTACTTTAATCTATACTTCTCGAAAATATAATAAAATAAAACCTTTTTCAAGGGTGACAATGTGTTCACCAAATGTTACTCAAAAAGGAAAACTTTTACTTTTAAAATAAAACAAAATTTTTAAAATATAATATCTTAAAAGAGAATGATTTTTATCTTATAATTTAACTGTTTTCTGTAGAATGGACCATCTAAGAAAAAATAAAGGCAAAAATAAGAAATGAACACGGAAAAAAGTAAATTGTAATAAATAATAGTCGATTCATAATAAGTAATTATCAACTGCTAAAAATTACCATTTTAAACAGTAAAATCGTGATTTTAATAATCACTATGTAATATTTATCATTTAAGGGGGAACACCACTGTGACGATCGAAAGAAAAGAGGTGATTTTCGGGAATTCTTTTGACAAGGAAAATAAAGAAATTTGGGGATTGAATTTTTTTGATATTATTAATGGTACATTAAAGATTATTACCCTAAATTTTCATTTTAAAATATGTAATTATTACAAAGTTATTAACAATCTCGTAGAGCACTAGAAAACATTTCCCACTCCATGGTCGGTTCGATAACTCAAAAACGGGTCGTCTGAAAATAAAAACCCAAATTGTTTTTTAATCAGTAAGGATGTAGTTATCGTCGCACGTATGAAATTTTGAAAATTTTCATTTTAAAAAAAATGGCGACTGATTGAAAATCTTCTCACTATTCTTACTGTTTTTTTTTGTTTTAACCCGGCTACAAAAATCTTTAAAATAAAAATTTTTTTTATTCCGTACGTGCGACGATAACAATCTACGAGATTGTTAATAACTTTGTAATAATTACATATTTTATAATAAAAATTTAGGGTAATAATCTTTAATGTACCATTAATAATATCAAAAAAATTCAATCCCCAAATTCCTTTATTTTCCTTGTCAAAAGAATTCCCGAAAATCACCTCTTTTTTTTCGATCGTCACAGTGGTATTCCCTCTTAAATGATGCAATTTATTATTTACATGGAAGAAAATACTATTTCAAACAGTAATATTTGCTATGGGAATGTCGAAAATGTTAAAGTATAATAATTAAGAATTTTGACTTTGATATTTATCATTTCGTACCTAAAAAATGATCGCATGATACGTAAAAAGTATAAAATACAGTTACTAAATTTCTAATACAAGCAACATCAATATTTGCAAAGTAAAATGGTAAATTTTAAACGCAACGCTAAAAATAAAACTATAATTATTGACTTGCTTGGACTGGTAAAATATATATTTTAAAAGAAGAATTTTTACTGTTTTAAATGTTAAATTCTCCCAAAGTGAGACCCCCTTCTTGTTATCTGAGTTCACCTTCTCCTCATAGTATGGACTATATATTAAAACGACAATTTTTACTGTTTGAAACTGTAATTTTTAAGATGAGAGAGTCGTTATTTACATGGTGACAGCTACTAATCACTTCTTTTCGATATTAAATTATAAATTGTGGCTTTTACAATTTTTACATTAAGTTTTGTAATATTTATATTTTTGCCACCCCGATGTCCGCGTTACTGTTTGAAACTATAAAAATTAACCGGAATCCGAGTGAATTTTAAAGTTCACTTTTTTCCGTGAAGAAATGATAGTAATACTCTAACCCATAAAATATGAAGCATCATATCATCGCAAATTCAACAACGCGTTATCAACTGACAAATATTGGAACATCTGCCAAATTTTATCAGTTTAATTTTGAAGATAGAAACTCATAAAATCGAAAAAAGTATCGAATCAAATAATTTGACGAAGAAAATTCTAAAACCAATTATTTTGTCCTGTAATTTATCAAAAAAGTTAATTAATAATGATTTGTAAGCAATAAAATTATTAATATCATAGATTAAAAAAGTATGTTAAAACAGAATATTTCTCAATTATACATTAAATTAGTTGGTATGAACAGATGAGAAGTTATTTACGGTTGTATCTTTAGTTTAAAAAAATTCTTCGAAATTTCAAGCGATTCCGTAAATGGAAACGTCGGCATCTTTTGAGAGGCATGTGCCACCGGATGAATTCTAGTTTGGCCACCAACAGCAGCGTTCTGTCTGGCTTCCGGCTTTAGGTACATAGTATGTATGGATACGCCCCTAGTTTCCTTCCGGTCGTTTATCACTCACTAGAGACAAAAAAGGAAGAGGAAGTATGATAGAAAAGTGGAATAATATGTTTATACAATACAAATATCGTGGACGGACAAATAAACCAATATATATATATTCTTATTTAGTAAGAAAGTATATATATAGTAAACAAAGAAGAATGAAAAACAGTTGGAAGTATTTTAAATAACTTGAATAAGGAATTTGAATCTTTTGTTCATGAAACAAAAAAACAATCATTAAATAAATACATGAGAATGATTTAGAATAAGAATTAGGTAGATATGTACCTCGAAATAACGGAAGTGACGATCAATTTCCCGGATGTGAGTTGTCATCTTCATAATCTATGTTTACGAATATTCATACTATGCTGAAAAAAGTTTATCGTGAATACGAGAAAAATTTTTTTTAAGTTTCAATTTTTAATTCGAAATTTATCTCAGTAAATTTTTCCATTTTTTATTTGATTAATATTAAGAAAATTTGGGTTTTGTTTTTTGTCAATAGTTGTTTGCTTCATCGTTATGATTAATTGCAACATTTATATATGCAATAAATAAACATAATTTCTTACTCAGTAAGAATACTAACGTTGATATATATTTTCGCAGTAATCGGCGATCACATCGCTATCTACGACGAATTGTACTTACGGAAGTTTGGGGTCATACGTAACAAAATATCGCTGATACGATTGCTTCACATTCCATCTATCTGAAATAGTGTTTACATTCCAAGGAAGCTGGTTAAATATTGAACTCACGTCCTGTTATCCATATTTGAGTAGACAATCACACACGTGATTGAAGTGCTTTACTTTCTTTTTTATCAGTTCAAAATACTGCAATTAATAAGCTAGTCAGACTTTACTACACAGAAAAAACGGTCATCTTGAACCAAGAAAATTTTTGCCATTAATTTGGTACGCTTGGCTCAAAATTATTTTGTTTTTCAATTAAAAAAAAAATTTACTCTTGGTTTACTTACAAAGCTCTTGCATGAAGTATCAGAAAATTTTCAAATCAATGTTTTTTAGATTTTGTTGAAAATATTTGATCTTGATTCAAGTAATTTCAATATTTTATATTAATTATTTTTGCAATTTGAAGCAAGTGTTTAATTTGTCATAAAAATTTTATAAACTCAATCGAAAAAAACACTTTTTAGTTGAAAAAACTATTTTAATGAAATGAGATGAAGTTATTTCAAGTCAAGATAACACAATTAAAGTAAATTATTTTATTGATTCGAAAAAATTTTGGTTTTCAAACCAAAATGCAGAAAATTTTCTTGGGTCCAGAAAAAAAATTTTAAATCAAGGAGTATGATTTTTTTTCTGTGTATATAATATAAATTTCCATTAAAGTTTTATCCAACTTTGTTTTCCATTCCATGGGTTAAGTTATTAGTATTTGAAGCTATATTTCGTTATGTCGAAAAATGTCTATAATTTAAAAAAAATCGTCGAAACGTAGTTAAGCTGGGTAGTTTGTAGTACAGTCTATCAAATATTCTTCAAACGAGTTGAGGATAAATTTAATCAAGTAGATAATAAAAAAAAAAAAAAAAAAACATTTTAAACCATTAAGATATGGATACATCGATAATTTCCGTTCATTAGATTATTCATCGCGAGTCACTTAAAACTGAGCTGTCAAATTTTTGTGGTGATAAAAAAAAAGAACCAAGCAAAAATCTGTTTATCTTAAAGTTTTTAGATTGTCACGGAATTCCTAATATTTCCTTTCTTCGTTTTTATTTTTATTTACATTTTTTCTTTTTTTCCATCTTTTACGTTGTTTGAACACTAAAAAAAGAAGTATGTAATCAAATTTTCATAAGATATTTTTAAAAAATTTGTGAACTATTTGAAATATTTCTAACCGAATTTTGATCTTAAAAAAATAAATATTTTGTCAAATTGAGTAAATAAATGAAAGAAAAATATACAACACTCAAAAATGGAAAGAAAAAAATTTTTTTTTAAATAGAGCAGCTGCGCAAACGTAAATGAATTATAAATAGGCGTTTTGACAACATAAGCAAAAGATCAATTGATCCTCAATGAAGTTTATTCATCAGAATAAAGTTACAGAAGATAGTAGAGAAAATACTATAGTAGACTTATATGAGTCTAATATAATAGTATAGTCGACTTCGTAGGAACAGAAAACCTTTGATTGTATTATAATTTTTTTTTCTTTTTTTTTTTTTTTTATTTATAACGTGCAAACATTTTTTTTGAGTATTTTATTTTCCAAACAATAATTGATATTTATTGAAATATTTATTCACAAATTTGATCATTTCTAAACACAAACAACTTTTTATTTCAATTAAACGAAAATTTTGCCTTTAATCGAGGGTAAAAGTTTTCAAAATTTTTTTTTCTGGGTTTAAAAGTCATATTGTTGAAAGCTAATTTATATTAAGGAGGCTTGCAAACGATTTTTTGTCTATATCTTGACAAAATTTTATTGTATTTCAGCAAAATTCCATTTCACAGAAAAAAAGGTTCACTTCAGCCGAGAAAATATTTTTCTTTCGAATTATTTTCTTGAGCGAAGACAAATTTTTTTTTGACACAAGAAATTTCACTTATTCCAACAAAATTAATTCTCTTGCTTTAAGAAATACGTATCTTGATCCAAGAAAATTTATTTAAGTCAAGAAAATTTCCTTCTCTTGAGAAAATTTCTTGCTTGCTCCAAAAAATTAAATATCTTGAGAGTAACTTTTCATTAATATTTTTATTAACTAACATGTCAAATGGGAAAATCAAATAAAATATTGAATCATTTTTTTTCATTCAACATGTATAATTGCACGCTAAAATAATATAAAATGGGTATCAAATATTCAAGAGAAAAATTTTCTCAAGGTAAGAAAATTTTTTTCTCAGCTGAAGTAGGTGGCGCTACTTCCCTAAAGTATTTAAAAATCTTGATCGAATATAAAAATTTATTGTATCAAATATTTATGATAATTTGAATTAAGAAAAAATTACTTCCACCAAGAATATAATTTCAAGAAAAATTTTTACTTCGGCCAACCCAACTTCGGTTTTCCTTCTGGCCCCCGAAAATTTTTTTGAGCCTAGAATTTTGTTCTCCAGTTAAGAAATTTTTCTTCCTGTGTGAAAATAAAGTACAAAAAAGAAAATATTGGAAAGATAAATGAGTTTCTGATTTTTTTTTTTAATTTTAATGTTATGAATTATTAAAAGTTTGCTATTAAATTCCATTTGATTAATAATCAATAAACTAATCCATGAATTAAATAAAAAAAATATAGACACGTTAAAAAATGCAGTACTCTAAGAACCTCCTTGATATCCAACAGAATTTTTGACTTATGAATGTCTTTCTCCTAAAATGAACATCAGTTCCATTAAAATTATTCAACAACATTGTCCTTACTCATATAATTGTTACAAAACGTACTTTTTGCATTATTAGTCACGTTATTTAATCATCATGTCAGCAGAATAAATAAAAATACTTAAGTTTATTCTTTATATAAATATGACGTGATGTTTTGTATTACAGTTTGGATGTATATACAATTTTTTGCTGTATGGCATAAATGTCACATTTGACAGTATGACATATATATAAATTACAAAAGTGTATACGCAATAGATAAAAACTGACGACTTAACTTTTTGCGTGATTTATAATTTTTATTATTATTTTTTTCTTCATCTTCTCTTCTATCGTCGTTTTCTGTTGCTTCTTGACTTATGTATTCGTACCACAGGCGGTATAAACTATAAAGGATTCTAAATTGGTAACCGCTACAAAAATAGACTTCCGGTTCCCGTCTTGGACGGCGTCTGCTTAAAGAGGTTTATGTCAAACTCACAAACCCGCCTTTAGTGACTTCCAAATTTTTGCTTTCGCATCTTTTTTTTCTTTCATTAGTTTTATTTATACTTCATTTTTTACGTTTATAAAGAAAATAATTTTTTATTCTAAAAGAGAAATTCCATTTTAATAAATATCAACCGCTACATAAATAAACATTGCGTGCTTTAAGACCTGATAAGGTATAAGTCATTCAAAACAAACAAAAGCGTATGTCGGAAGAATAAATGCATAAAAATCTAGCCTCTATCATCGGAAAAAAAAGTGCCTACTTCAAGAAACATATTTTCTTTAAAATTTTATTCTTGCTTCAAGAAATTAAGTTTTTTTAATTTAACAAATTAACTCTTGAGCAAATAAATTATAAACCCTTACATCTTCAGAACATTTTCCAGCAGAAATTTATTTTAACGAAGCAATTTACTGTTTTTAAATAAGACATACATGTATATTTTGTCAAAGAATTTATATCTCTTAGATTAAGATCCGAGGGAACATTCGTTTCAGATTTACTGATTTTTTTAATAAATGCGATGAAAACTGAAATTTTCAGATTTCTGCTACTTTTCATGTTCTCAAAGAAATTGAATCGCGTTTTGGAGTATGTAGAAGTGAAGAATTCGTTTTTTTGAAATATGTTTTTGCTACTTACAGCAATAAAAAATAAAAAAAGAAGAACATTTTACCAAACAATCTTAAATCTCTACATACGCGGAAAGAACAAGATTAAAATGGAAAATATTCCAAATTAGACTTAGTAACATCTGTAGCGAAAATAAATTTCAGATAACTAGTATAATCCAGATTATACTCAGTGATATCTGAATTAAACTTATCATAATCGTCCATTTCCCCCAGTAAAATATCAGTTATTATACCGCTAGATTCCACTGGATATAATCCGAGATTGTATCCTGTAGAATTTTCTATTCTAGCGCTTGCGCGTGAAGTGCTGTTTACAATTTATGGATTACAGTCAATCATTGGTATATTGAACGTTAAAAAAATATAATCCGAACATTAATTACTGTGTGAACATTTATGAGTATAATTCAGATATCACTCACTATAATCCGAATTATACCAGCTACTATCTGAATTTTTTTTTCATTACAGATGTCACTGAGTGTAGCCTGGAATGTTATCCAGTGTAATCCTGTTCTTTCCGTGTACAATTACATCCGCTAGTATACGAATCTATCTCTAATTTTTCAGACAAAAATTTCCTACTTTAATTCTTACGTTATAAGTTTAACATGTACTTTTTTTGTTTTTGGGGTGGTAAAATACTGAAACTATACACTATTAGAGAAAAATTGCTAACCAGGCCTATGCACCGATGATTCATTCATTTCTATACACGGAAAAAACAAGATTTAACTGGTTTCCATGTCGGATGGAACCTAGTTCCATCTATAGTGAAAAAATGTACAGATGGTAACTACTTCTATGCAGATAGTAGTGGGAACAATCTTCGTTGAACTCAGTTCAAACCGAGATGGGACTCAGTTCAACGAAGATAGTTCCCACTACAATATACATAGAAGTAGTTACCATCTGTACATTTTTTCACTATAGATGGAACTAGTTTCCATTCGACATGGAAACCAGTTAAATCTTGTTGTTTCCGTGTAAGTGCATACAAATGTATATTGCATGAATACTTTCTTATTCTGGTAAATCAATGTAAAATCATTTATTTTGAATGAAGAAATGAGTACTTGAATCCAGAATAGAAAAGAGAATTGAACTACTGTTTATAGTTGTCAAGAATTGTTGTTAGATGAAGAATTAGTTTGAAGATATTGGTCTTTTCAGCCAAGATGATGAGATTCACGGCACTAAATAGTTCAAGTGATACAACCAGATATCTTCAAAATAACTTTTTTGGATTAATATAATTTTTCTGAGTATAAGTTCCTGGGATCTTAAAACGTAAAGATCTGATCCATTCAACAGTAAAGCTGAAAGTAAATTTTTCTGTTCGAGCAATTTTGATAAAATTAGGATTATGGGTCCTTTTATTCATATTATCGATAAATTAATAGTAAAATCATGTCGTATATCACCTTAGTTTGTCTGTAATGGGATCTTGTCCTGCAAATCTAATATGGCGTTTCAAACGGAAACCCACACTGTTACAAGCCCACGATGTTATTTTTATAGACATACGTGGGTTATCTTCTTCTTCTTTTCCATCGTCTTCTCATCACCTTTATTATCTTTTTCGCTCTTTTATAATTGTCATTACTATCATCATCATTTGACAACACACATTTAGAAATCGCGACACCTGACAACCGATTCAATCTACATAACACACACTCACATACACATACAGGCACATATACATGTTATTATAAAATTCGACGCTCATATAATGAAATATAATTCAAAAAGTTATAGTTCTCTTTCTTATATACTTATTAATACACTATATTACTTGGTATCAGACGGCCCCAACATGTACATTAGTAAACTATTATCATTTTTACCTACAATATATATATCTTATATTTATATTCGTTTGTGTCACCGTAAATGGATTCTCATTAAAACAAATTGCCATCTAGTGTCTGTTTGTAACGCCTACTAAAAACCCTTATACTCAAAGCTGTTAAAATATACATAATTTCAAATTGTCATGTTTTTTTTAGTAGTTATTTAAATTCATACTGAATAAAAATATCTTATTAGCAGGGGGTTATTTCTAAACTTTTTATTTATGATAATTTTTATGTGTGTATGTTTTTTTTTTCTTTATATTTCATTCGGATTAACTTGCTTTCTTACTTTAGTTTGAATAATTAATTTATCCATATATCACTACCAGAACCTAACCACTTCGTGGATAATCAATAAGTATTGCTACCTTTCAAAATAAAAGAAAATTGTTTAAATTTTAGGTGTAATCAAACTGTAATATTTACGTTCCATTAACAGGAATTCAAAAAAATTACTGCATATTATTTTTTCCATTACTTCATTGAAAAGTAAAATTCTTGAACCAAGAAAATAATCTTGAAGAAGCTCATTGTCTTGAATCAAGACGAAAAATTCTTGAATCAAGAAGATGAAATTATTTTCTTGATTCAAAATTATTTTCTTGATTCAAGTAAATTTTTTTTTCTGTGTACCGAATATTTTATTGATGATTAAAAAATTGCGGGTTTTTCCGAATTTTATAAGTATACCTATAAAATTTTTATACATATGTTTTTTTCTTAGTCATATCGGATGTGAACAACTTAAGAGAGTAACTTGAATCAATTGACAAGATTAATTATAGGAATTAGTTATTCAATCGAAAGAATTTAATTTTAGCTTCTTAAAACTTTATTTATCTGTTGGAAACTTATTTTTTTTAAAATGGGAGCAAATTTTTAAAACTTGTACGCATAGACAGAGTTTAGATATTTCTAGAGTTATATAGATTTTTAATTAATTAAATTTTTTCGTAAACCGATCAACTAATTATATTAACAACAAATAACAATTTTAGATCGACACTTTATTATACTAATTATTAAATTTTAAAGGTGGATGATAAGAAAAAAACAATGAAAAAAAGTTTGGAAAATCCAAAGTGCACGCCTCATAATCTTATTTTTCATAATAAAATTAATTAAAATAAAATACAAATACTTTTAAATCTTTCGCGCCATTGTCCTCCCAGAAAAGAAAGATGATCAGTTAAGTTTTTCGGCAGTTATCATGACCACGTCGGTTTTCATACATACATTTGACAGTCGGACGTCGGCGGAATAATTTTTTCAGGCATTTTTTTTATTTATTTAAAAAGCAAAATGTTTTTTTAAAATGTCATAAGTAATTAAACTATTGTTTTTCCATGACATTTATGTGCACAGAAAAAAAAATTTACTTGATTCAAGAGAAAAATTCTTGAATTAAGTATAATTTTCTTGAATCAAGAATTTTTCTACTCAAATCAAGAATATTGAGCTCTTCAAAAATATATACTTGATTCAAGAACATTTTTTTTTTCTGTGTGTAAATATTGTTCTACAAGTGCGATAGAAAATAAAAAGAGATAATTTTAGTTCAAGAAATCATTTGGTTTTTGTAAGGCGAGTGTAGAGCACAACCTCAACCGCTTGGCTTATGAGGCGTGCAATAACAATTTTAGATCTTCACTTGAATTATACTGTGTTAAATTTTAAAGGTGGATGATAGAGAAAAAACAATGAAAAATAGCAGCCTGATATGGTCAAATATAATAAACTTGAAAGTAGTGTTAGAAATCTCTGACAGAGGGCACATGGTCGCTGAACTGTCTTCTTACAGAAGAGTTAAGTTTGAGAGGTTAAATTTTAAAATAAAGATTCTTTGACTCTCCTTAAAAGCTTATCTGAGATAGAAAAAAAATTGTTTTTTTCTTTTTCTACAGCCACATCAGAAAATTTTTTCAAGAGATTTTTTGTTTACATCTAAGTACACGGAAAGAACAAGATGACACTGGATATCATACCAGATTATACTCAGTGATATCTGTGGTGAAAAAAATTTCAAATAGTAGCTAGTATAATCCAGATTATACTGGGTGATATCTGGATTATACTCATTGTAATCTGGATTATACTAGCTACTATCTGAAATTTTTTTTCACTCAGTATAATTTAGGATGATATCCAGTATCATCTTGTTCTTTCCGTGTATAATGATTCAAAGTTTATTCAAAAATTAGCCTATCATTTTAGAAACATGTCAATTCGAAATGTAACTAGTTATCACGGAATAAGAAAACAAAACTTTACAAATTTACGTTTATCCTCTAAATTAAAATACATGATAGTCTTGAAGTTAGTCAAAGGTCGAAACTCGCAAAAAACGAGCCACGATTCATTATTGGTTAAAATTTAGGCGCGCGCGTATCGCGCTATTCAACTTTCTGGTATTAATATCAATTATTTTGAGATAATTCGATTCAATTCTAAAAAAAAATAATATTTATATTGTTACTAATGAACCTAAACACGTGATGTGCCAAAGGTACATGAAATTGATGTAAGTTCAAGTTGAGTTGGTACCTACGTATGCCTAACTACGAAGATGTGGAATTTGCAGTGTAAGACCGATTGTAAGAGATGTAAAAGACTTTCAAGGCGTGTCTAGAGTTGTGAAAAGCTGGTTTAACCCACGCGAGAATCAAGAAATCTTGACTGCTTGTCAGAATTTATTCCAATTTTCTTTTTTTTTTTTTAACTACTGCTTTATTTTTTATTCTACTAATATTTTATTTAAATAAAGTCTTCTGATTTAAAAGAGATATAATTAAAAAGCTATTCTCAATACATATTATCGTCATATATACATCTATAAATATTTTTTTATGATGATACAGTTGAAATATTATTTATTATTCTTGATAAAAAGATCCTTGAACTTGTTACGTTGATAAATGTAATATTTTTTTTTAATGAAATCACTGAAAAACCCAGTTTAAGTTTAATAACTCATTCAAGTTCTAAAAATGCAATTAATTACGAGTTTAATTGAAGCTTTTATTTTTTAATAGTACATAAAATTAGGAAATTCCCTCTATTTCTATCAAGTATTATCAGGTCGTTATACTTTTTATATATTAAACAATTTTAAATAAAATAATCGTAGGTAAGTGACCTCTCTACCGGTCAGATCCCTTTATTGGTCACTTAGTCGAAAATCCGCATCAATTTTGTCAGGAATACGTAAATTTAAGTATAAATTTGGTAATTATTTACAAGTGGGGTCCACGATTTTAATTTTAATTTTTTTGAACGAAATTTTGTTTTGAAAGTTTTGATATATTTTTTTATTTTCGAAAAATACATGAAAAAATGAACAATTAAAAAAAAAAATTTGATTATCGCAGAAAAAAAAAAAAAATAATAAATTTTTTAGAAAATTGTGATATTTAAGTTTTTTTTTTTTAATTTTACTTTTTTTTCATGTAATTTAAAAAAAACATATATCAAAAAAAGATAAAATATAAATTTTATACAAAATCATGAGATCCAAAAGTTTTCCAACTTTTGAAGGCAAAGAAGCTATCGAAATCTTTATTTTTTTCTTTAATTTCTAAAAAAAATTAAAAAATTATAGAATAACTATACAGAATAATCAAAATAAAAAAAATCGGCTACGTGCAACGATAATTACATTCATATAGATTATAATGTAACTAAAATATTTTTTTTTCCGATATTCCGTTTTTGAGATAGTGATGCGACCATAGAGGGAGAATTTTTTTTGGGGGCTTGACAAAAATGTTAATAACTTTGCAGCAATTTGATGCTTTTTAATAAAAATTTAGGATATTAATCATCTACATTCATTAGAACAAGAAAAACCTGATCTCCAAATTTCTTTACTCTCCGGTCAAAAAAAATTCCCGAAAATCATTTATTTTTTTGGCCGTCACAGTGGGTATCTTTCTTAGTTTTTGCAGCGGAATTTTGAAATTTTATGGACTATTAACAATTATTTGTTAACTCTTAATAAAATCTTGTCAATTGTTATTAAGTACACTGATAGAAGGATTCGTTTATATTTAATAATCTTTATTAACTGTTAATAAATGGTTTTTTAACATCACCGGATTTAATAAATATTTATTAACAGTTAATAAATTATTTATTAAATATTAATGAATATTTGTCAACAATTAACAATTATTTATTAAAAGTTAATAAGTAATTTACTAAGTATAGTTTATTAACTGTTAACAAATATTTATTTAAAATAAAAATCAAAAATAGCAATTTTTTTTTACACTTTTTATGACCCTATAGCTGGAATAGATGATAATAATTGAATTCATTAAATAAATTAAAGTTTTTAATATTAAAAAATACAAAAGATAATTATGAGCTGTGATAGAATTTGGTATTTTACAATAAACGTTATTATAATGTAATATAATTAATGCAAATAATTTATAAAGATGATTTTTATTTATAAGCAATCTTCATATCATATGACATTGCAAGCGAAACAAATTCACTCAACAAAATATTTATTAACCGTTAATAAACATTTGTTAACTATTAATAAATACTTATTAATTATTAATAAATGTATTTTCCTCCCAAATAAATATTTATTGAATGTTAAAAAATATTTATTAAAATTTAATAATTGTCTTCTAAAAAATTAAATTATTAATAGTTAATAATTCCTTCTATCAGTGTATATATTAACTGATTATAAATGTACTTTTCTTTCAAAAAAATATTTATTAAAAGAAAAAAAAAAGAGTTATATTTAGAAAATTGTTTCCGAATAAATAAATTTAGTAACAATCAATAAATTGTTCTGCCGATGTAGTGACCGTAATATAGTATATAAATAAATAATTTAGCATTGCTATCGACTCAAAATGAATCCAAGCTTGAAACTAAAAAAAAAAAATAAAACAATTCAACAGTAAGTGACATTGCTTTTATTTAGTATTTGAATATCAGTAAAGATAATAAAAAGCTTGATTATTGACGTATGTACAATTGCATTTATATTTCTTTAATCGATAAGTTCTATACTAATACTATTGCATTATATTAACCGACTCAAAAATCAATTTTCTGAACACAATCTATTTCTCGTTTATTAAAACCCTATCTCCCTCACAAAAGCACATTGAAATATTTAACATCCGCCATTCTAAAATTAATCCGATAAATAATTCAAGTATATTTATAAGGTATCAAAGTTCAGTTACCTTAAAAGTAGATCAAATATTATCTACAAATGAAAATAAGTAAATTTAAAAGTTCATTTTTTAACTGAATAAATTTTTAAATTATTGGGAAAAATTTAATAATTGAAATTGTAAATTAAAATAAATTTAATTTTAATTCTTAACTGTTTCTCTGCTTTTAGTTCATTGACTTGGGCGTGGTTACAAGCATACAGTACAATCACAAGGACGTTGAGACGGCGCGTAAGGGCCAGGAAGTTTGTGTGAAAATTGAACCGATACCAGGTGAAGCACCCAAGATGTATGGACGTCATTTTGATGATAAGGATATGATTGTCAGTAAGGTAAGATTATCACTTTATTTACCTATTTATACTAATATTCGATACTTAACTTTGACACTTTATTTTAAAGAGTATTGAACTTAATCGTTTTTCGGTATTAAAATCTTCTGATTGTTTAAAATAATCATGAAGTTTGATAAATAAATAAATTTTTAATTAAATTATGAAATCGACACAAAGCTTGAAAATTAAAAGAAAATTTAAACTCGTCAGTCATTGATGTAAATAAAAATTCAAATAAGATTCGTATAATTTACATTCTACATTGCGGGTTTTTTCGTATCACCCTCTCGTGACATCCATTCATTGATCCAACTCATTCATAAATATCCGCCCTCGTATCTGGTCTCATTGATTGCACACGAAGCTATACAACGCTTGCGCCATATCGAGTTTGTAAGTTTAGGTGACTTGTGTCTAGTTATTTTGAGCGCATCTTTCGTCACTTCTATAGTCACTTTTAAATGTCAACCAGACAAAAAAAAATAATTAAATTACTTTGATTATTTTTTTATTAAGAAGAATTTAGATATTGAATATTTCACAGAACCGTTAGTCAATATCAATAAATTTAATTAGTATTGCACGACTCAAAACGCTAAGCAGAGAGTTATTAAATTTTTTGTATCTGCTCCTTAATTTATTTTTATTGTTACTTTTTTGTCAGTTCAAAAAATCTAGATGGATTTATGCAGTTAGACAAATAATTAAATCACGATAAATTATGTAATTAATAAAATTTTATTTGATATAATAAAAGTAAAAAAATTTCAATTTAATAATTTTTTTTAACAGAATTTTTTCGTTGAAAAAAAAAAATTGTAATTATTTACGAGGGGGGGCCATTTTCATTTTTTTTGAACGAAATTTCTATTGGATTTTATTGATGTATGCTTTTTTTTTGAAAGAAATTACGATTAAAAAAAAAAAGTTGGTTATTACAATTTTAACAAATTTTCCAAAAAAATTTAGAAATTTTTTAGAAATTTGTGACATTCATATTTTTTTTTTTTTTTTTTTTTAATTATTCGTTTTTTTGTGTACTTTTAAAAAAAAAAAATATATCAAAAATATCAAAAAAAGATAAAATTGAAATTTTATCCAAAAACATGAGAGGTAAAATTTTTTCCAACTTTTGAAGGCAAAAAAGCTTTCGAAATCTTTATTTTTTTCTTTCACGACAATTGTTATCATAAATGCGCCGTAAAAACAAACAAAATTAAAAAAATTTTAATTTTTCACCTAGATATGTCCAAAAATAAGGTGGAGCCCACTTGTGAATAATTTCCAAAAAAATTGGGATCGTAAATTTTTCATTATGCACATGCGTGTTACAATTCGAGCTGTTGATCAAAAAAGTACCAGGAAATATTCGAAAAAAACAAATGATGACAACAAATTTCTTTTTTTTCTACTTTACTTTATAAATCAGCTATAAAATATATATTTTTTCTGTTAAACGTAAAATGAGAAGTCTTTAATTACGCAATTTTGGCCGAATTTTCAATAAAACTGTATTTATAATTACATATTTTATCCTAATTTGAATCAGAAATAATACATGTAGTTTATTAAAAATAAAATAGTTTATAAATTTTTTTAATAATCCAAATTCACATGATACAATAAAAAAAGAAGCTATTTGTATAGTTATTATAACTTTAAAAATAAATTGTCTAGCGGAAGTAATACAATTTCATTATTAATCATTGATAAATAAATATTTGTCTCTTACGTCGATAACCTAGCTGTGCACTTGTACATACATCTATATTATTCATATGTGTATTATATACGTATATAGTTTTACGTGCTCGTTGATTTTCCAAGCACCCACGCTTTCCGTGCCCGCATCCGGTCGTCTGGTATATTCCGAGTCACGCGAGATATGTCCGACCCGCGTTTCGATTCCGCTTAGCTTCTGTCCCACGCTGATATTATATATATATATTTTATACATGTAATATATACATATATGTTACATTATTACTCTTCAAAAAATAAATATAATACCAATTAAATGATTTTATTATTAGATATTATGATATTTATTGCATTACTTATTAATTTAATGTGAATAAATATTTATATTTCTCTTATTTAATTTATTCACTCTCTTGTTTTTTTTTTATCTAATATTTTTATTTATTTTTTCGCTTATATTTTAACTCTTTCAGAGTTTTTATATTAAAGGACCACATGTGCTTAACATATGAAACGTTACTGACAAAACGGCACATATTTATGTACACAGTGTTTTTAATCGAGAAGCCAAACAGAAATATTAGAAATTTTTATACATTTAGATAAAAATGACAGTAATTTTTACGGAGAACAACTTTCAGAGTATTCGATTGTGATTTCTCAAAGATATTATTCAACCGATTTAAACACATGTAAGTTTTAAATGCTAAAAAAAGTATTTAAGAAAATTTCACATTTCTTAAATTACAGTAAATTAAAACGTGATTTTTTCGTTGAAATTATTAAGTAAATAAGAGTTTCGTCTCCAAATTTTTTTTCAAAAAATGTAAATTTTTAGCGAAAAGAAAAAGAGTTTGGAAAGAAGCTAAATTTTTAAACAATATATTCAGTCTCAGAATATTTTTTAGGAAAATCTACATTTGTTATAGAGAAATTTGAAGTCAGTTAACTTAAAAAAAATATACAGTGATTATGAATAATTTCAAATGTTTCAGCATGCCTTTTATCGAAATTAGGAAACTAAGACTATTTGAAAAACTATCTTGATTAAAGAGAGATAATTTGGATTGATAAAATCAATTTTGCAGACATCCGGTTGTCACGCTTCCAGAATTTCTTTACTTGAATCTTGTCATCTTGGCTCTAGAGCCTAATCAAAAATCGGTACAATAAAATTCTTTATCCAAGGACGATGCGCGAAAACTACACAGAAAAAAAAGGTTCAATTGAGCCAAGAAAATATTTTTCTTCCTAATTATTTTCTTGAGCGAAAAAAAAAATTTTTTTTGACAAGAAAATTCACTTATTCCAACAAAATTAATTCTTTTGCTTTAAGAAGTACGTATCTTGATCCAAGAAAATTTATTTAAATCAAGAAAATCTACTTGTTTTGAGAAAATTCAGCCTCTCGCTTCAAAAAATTTAATTCTTGATAGATGTAAATTTTCTTGTCTTGAGAAAATTTTTCTCTTGCTCCAAAAAATTAAATATCTCGATAGAAGTAAATTTTCATGAATATTTTTATTGATTAACAAGTCAAATGGGAAGATCAAATAATATTAAATCATTTTTTTTTATTCAATAAGTATAATTGCACGCTAAAATAAAATAAAATGGGTATCAAATATTCAAGACAAAAATTTTCTAAGGTGAGAAAAATTTTTTTCTCATCTGCAGTAGGTGGTGCTGCTTCCCTAAAGTATCGAAAAATCTTGATCAAGTATAAAAATTTATTGTATCAAGTATTTATCGTAATTTGAATTAAGAAAAAATTACTTCAATCAAGAATAGAATTTCAAGAAAAAATTTTATTTCAGCCAACACAACTTCGGTCTTCCTTCAGGCACCCAAAAATTTTCTTGAGCCAAGAATTTTGTTCTCCAGTCGAGAAATTTTTCTTTCTGTGTATCAACAATTTTATTTCTTTTTTCGAAGATTATAGTCTTGACCAATTTTTTATCAATATATTCTGAAACATATTTGAGACTTTTTATTTGGTCATAAAGCAGCAGAAATTAAAAAATTTCTCATTTTAACGACATTCTTGAAACATAAGGTAAAAGCCCCAATTATTAACAGAGGTCTAAATATTGACACCCTAAATTATTTTTAAATATATTTAATCACCTGTAACAACAAGAACTATCATACACAGAAAAAAAAAAATTTCTCGAACCGAGAAAATTATAAGGAAGACCGAAGTTATTTTGGAGCAAGAAAAAATTTTCTTAGCTTAAAAAAATTTAACTTCGTTCAAGACATTTTAACTTCTTCCAAGAAATTTTCAGTCTTCCTTAAGATTTTCTTGATTTAAGAAAATTTACGCTTGACTCAAGACTTTTTTTTTTCTGTGCATAAATTTTTATTAAATTCTAGTAAAATTCTTCTAAAGAACTTTCAGCTCATTCAAGAGTTTTACTTTATTGATACTTGATTGAATAACATCAAATTTTTTGAGACCAGGATGAAATTTTGAAGAAAATGTTTTTTCTCTTGAATCAACTTTTTTTTCCAGTGTAATTATTTAGTGTATATTTATGTTATGGTCCATGTCTGTTTTTCCCTCGATTAGATATATATCAGACTATCCGACGTCGTATTGATTACCACCTTGCACCAAACTCAGTAACTCCAATACTATTCTCTTCAAAAGATCTCTCTAATTTTTTAGACCGCACATGTTTCTTCTTTGTTTTTCTCCTGCTTGTTCTTTTTCCTAATTTTTTGCTTCTTCTTTTACGGTTGCGCTTTAAATTTTGTATTGCATTTAAATGGTCATTCTTTTGCTTACATTTTGCACAGTCATGAAAAAAAAAATAGTCAATACAAACCGAATCCTTGAAATCACTAAAAAATGGATTAGGATTTTAGTCATAGATTTTCAAATCAATTTTATTTGGTAACAGACTCTGCGCGTCAAACTTGTCTGCTGTTTAGTCACGAAGGCTATCGTGTAAAATTACTGGAAAGAAGAATAATAATGGTAACAGCAGTAACTGTTCTTGCAATGCAAAAGACTAAAAAATCATGAATATACTGTCAGTGAAGTCTGGTGTCGACGCATTTGAATTGGCTAATGTCCGTCACTCGATCACTCATTGCGATGTACATTACGTCTATACATTATGCGAGTTATATTTCTAGGCCAACCAGGCATTTATATTAGTTGGTCTCCAATAATATAATTCTATTCCTTTATACTTAATGAATCACAGTTTACTTTAACTCCGTTATATATCATAGTTATTCTAAATTGATGATTATATATATTATGCTTCTATTCAATGAAGAAAAAAAAAGAAAAAAAAAATACTGCTCGATTTTTGAAAAATATTTTATTCAAAATTGCACTCATGTTTTAAAAAATTCAGTTTTCTTTACTGAAGAAATTGAATCGTGATTCAATAAATTAAAAATTTTTTTAACGAAGCTCTTTAATGTTTGAACCAATCCAACATCAAATTTAATTTAAACTTGATGAGATTTATTAGGTTTATTGAAGATTCATTTATGCACTGATATCTACACGGAAAAAAGAAAAATAGAAAAATTACATTATATATAATGTAACGTGGCGCTTCGTGATAAAAACTGGAAAAATTACAGTTTTAGATTGTAAGTATTACAGATTTTATAAGAATTACATTGTAAAATGTAATATTTACATTGAAACCTTTGAAAATTAACATTCAAAGTTTGAATTACAAAAATGTGATTTCTAACTGTAATTTTTCTAGTTTTGAATACGACGGGACACTTATCACTATTTATAATGTAATTTTTCAAGTTTTCTTTTTTCAAATACAAAATTTTTTAACTTTCCCTTAAAGAGATTGAAAATTTTCAAAAATTGGCAAAATATTGGTTTTACTCCATTTTTACAAAAATCAAGTTTTCATCTCGAGCTTCCCTGACTATTTCTGTTTAATCTCATCGTGTCTTGAAGAGCTTAAAAGCATAGAACAACTAACTCTTAGAGCTTGGAGAGCTAAAAATAACACACGAATTATAATTTTGAGCTCGAAGAGCTCAAAAACGTCATAAGTGCAATTTTAAGCGCTTAGGTATGAAACTAACGGCAAGTTGCAGAGATGACCTTTAGGGTCAACCGTTTTCCTAATTTTTTTCAATAAGAAATTTACAGTGAGAAAAATTTTGATTTTTTTTAACTAAGAAACAAAATTGTTGAAAATTTTAAACAAATTTATTTCTAATCATAACAATGCCTATTTTTTTTTAAATCAATTATTTTTCTTAGTGTTATTTTCGAGCTTCATTATAGGCTCAATATGCTTTTTGAACTTGGTAAGATTGGATTGAGGTTTACTTGAGCTTTAAAAAAAGTAACTGCGGCTGAATATTTTGACCCTAGATATTATCGACCTCAGATATTGGTATCTTGAGCCAAAATGACGAAATTTAAGACAGAAATCTTGGAACGACGACCGGTTGTCTGAAAAGTAAGTTTCTTGAAAAGATTACTTTTCTTGAAGCGAGATAATTTTTCTATTGAAGTTGAGTTCAAAAATAGTAGAAACTTAAAAAAATGCTCTGGATAAAACGTGTATACTTAACCGATCATTATTATTAGTGGAATGTGTGAATAAAAGATTTAATGAGTTCAATATATTTACTTAACAGACGAGTAAATTTCAACATATAATACAATAAAGCGATGAAGTTTATTCACAGATTTAATAATAGAGTAAATGGAAAAAACGGTAAATAAAGTTGAAATTTAAGTATCGTAAACTATAAAAGATTAGACAAAAATAGTTTTATTAGGTGTATATATTTATCGCTGTAGAAGTCAATGTTTGATACTTAAGTCAATGATAAATGTAATAAAAAAGGTTAATAGTATTCTGTTAATATACATTGAGGTGGTATAGGTGTGTGATAATAAAAGTAAGAGAGAGAAGGAAAGATAAAAAAATATAAGAACGAGAATCTACACCGGATGTAATGTACACGCCTACGCGGCTGCGAGGTTGCAAATTAATTCGTGTCTTCATCTTTCGTCCGCGCCTTAACAGTCTACTTTAATAAAGTATTGTAAGAGCACACCTTGTTGATATTCTTTTGTAATTAATTCAATTAAAAATACTTTTTTATGATAGATGAAACATACCGTAATACTACATTGTTGGAATTTATTTCGTTCCTTTAAATGGAAGCCTAAGAGTGAAATTCGGTGAAAATTCTAGCTTATAAATTTAGAGATAAAGAATATCAAAAATAGGTAATTCCACAAATTCATCCAAACCGTTTTGCTGTTTTTTAATCAATAATTGAATAAAGCAAAAATTATAATAGAATATATAATTTTATTAAAGTTATCAAAAGGAACGCTGTAGGAATGAAATAGTCGTTCTTTTCACTGTAATGAAAGTTTTAAAGAAAACTCATTGAAAATAGTTACTGTCTGAAATTAAAAATTACCAACTACTTTTATTCTTTAAAATGACGAAATTAAAAATTGTTTTAATCCTACGGCGTTGCTAAAAGTAAGACTGTAAAAATACCACGACTTATTAATGAAAAAAAATTCATCAGAGAAAAAATATATAATTAAAAAAAAATTGCATGAATCGAGTATTTTGATTACTTAAATGCTACCAGAAAAAAATTTTTTTCGATTATTAAGTTTCCATAATTTCCTAATCAAAATGTATTAAAAATTTAGATATAGTAATTACAATTGCTAACGTTTTGCAAACAGGAATTTAAGTCAAGTGTTAGTATTCTTGCTTCTACTTTCTTTCAATTGCAAAAGTTATATACTCAAATTCAGTTCACTATTCCATGTTGTCTAATGAGATGCTAATTGGAAAAAAAATTATAACTTGAATCAGATTATTTGTTAATTTTTAAGTTTCATACTTTTTGGAAACTTAAATGGTGCTATAAGTAGTAAACAAAAAGTTTCATTGAACTGTTGAATGATACTCAATTACTCGAGTACATACTTCTAAAAATTAATTAAAAATATTTTTTTTTTTTTTGCGAGGAAATTATACTGCTACCTAATTCATATTAGTCAGAATCACTATTGGGTTATTTAAATACGCCACAGATAATGTTTAAAAAATTTCGTTTGTTCCAACAAAACAGAAAGATTCTTCAAAATCTTTCAAAAATTATTTCTAATTCTTCTCTTACCGCAAAAAATAAAATATAGTGAAAACTGTCGGCTATCTATTTTCAAAAAGTCGAACCCATTGAAACATAATGATATAGTTTTTGATTGAGGCCAAATCGTAATAAATTGACGAATGATTTCATTAAATTCAAGTCGTTCTTTCTTATCAAAAGTAATTTCAGCACAAAAAAATTAAAAGCTCAATTAAAGTAATAAATATTCGAAATAATTAATTTTACACTTTAGATGATTGAAAATTACTTATTTAAAGAATCGATTTATACAATTGATCTCTTCACTCGGAAAAATATTTTCTTTGAGTACATACTTCTAAAAATTAATTAAAAATATTTTTTTTTTTTTTGCGAGGAAATTATACTGCTACCTAATTCATATTAGTCAGAATCACTATTGGGTTATTTAAATACGCCACAGATAATGTTTAAAAAATTTCGTTTGTTCCAACAAAACAGAAAGATTCTTCAAAATCTTTCAAAAATTATTTCTAATTCTTCTCTTACCGCAAAAAATAAAATATGGTGAAAACTGTCGGCTATCTATTTTCAAAAAGTCGAACTCATTGAAACATAAATGAAACCACTGAATGAAAGCCATTACATTCATGAAAGTCATTCACTGGCAGTTGTATCGATTCGCAGCCATGGTAGCAGACAGCACCAGGGGTCTCATAAAACCCTCGGATTTCAAATGAGGGGCTCTTATTCACACACACAAAGCTGTGTATTCTGTTAGTATGGGTTTCATTAAGCTAGTGTGGTACTCTATTGAGGACGCTACTTGTCCTTGGAAAGGAAACCAGGACATCCGGGCATGCTCTCTTTTTTTATTTTCGAGCTACCCCTGTATTTATTTTGTAGCGTGCCTTTCGTGTTTTCCATTCACCTACAACTACCAGCTTGTCATTCTACTTTATCTATTTATTTTCCTCGTTTATTTAAACTTCTACGAAAAATAGTTCATAGAATCTCTGTATCATATTTTCACTGAATTTTATCAAAATTTATATTTATTTTAATCTTTCTAACATAAAATAAAAAGACTATTTGGCAGCCGAAATGAAAGTAGATTTCACAGTCAACTCAAAAACTACTAAAATAATCATTTCCAAAACGAATGCAAGAGTAAAATTCCATTAAATAGACAAAGAGAGTAAGTAATTTTTGGCGTAGACTGATGGTAAGGTATGCAAATTAAAGTTAGAATATCATCTCAAAAATATGCCTGTAAATTTTTTAAAACAAAATGATCAATATTTTTATATATTAAAAAGTCATTTAAGTGCTTCGTCTTAACTCGACGTTTTTCTCGAAACAACTTTTTTTGAAATTTGCGGGCGAAATAACTCAAAAAGTTCTCAACCGATTCCAATGAAATTTTTTACACGTCTACTTTATAGTAATAGCTTCTAGTTAAACCTTTAACATTCCAAAAAAAATTTCAAAAATTAACTTTTTTACCAAAAAATCATCAATAAAAAGGGTAAAAAATTAAACTTTTTTTTCTGAGTTGTGCCAATTTACGATTTTTTAACTTTTTTGATTTTTTTATTGGTTTAACTAAAAGATATATGTTTTATGAACACGTACAAACTAATTTTTTTAATTTCCGATCACCGTACGAGAAGTGAGAATGCCCGCAAATTGATGTTTTTTTCCGAGAGGGTTTCGGCAGATTCATTTTTACGGCGGTCATTTTGAAAAAAAAAAAAATTTTTTTTCTGTGCTTCAATATTTAATAAATAGCCCTACAAAATTTCAAAATGATTCATTCATTCTTTCCCAGTTAAGTAATCCTCAGAAAACGGTAAAAATTAAGACGTTTACATGTATCGCTTCCCTTAAATAAGCTTTCAGATGCAGTTTACAAAAATTTTACAAGTTATTGAATTCATCAGTTATTTCGCAAAGAAATAGTAAAAGTGCCAATTTTTAAGGATTTTGAAGAATTCAAATTTCTGTCATTCCTAAACTATTTAATTTCAAAAAATAAATAGGTTGTGACAGGGAAAACTGAACTTCCCATGGTCGTTATCGACCACTTTATTGACGCCACGATAAATGAGGGTTTTCCCTTACCGTTCGATTTTTGACAAGTAGTTCAGACTTGTCACCGGGCGTGCAAATCGAAAGTCCCCACTGCTGTCCCCAAAACGAAGCGGGGTTGACAATAGGAAAGTTCGAGAACTCGGAGTTGAGGGTTATAAAAGAGCCGACAAAAGAAACATCGAGGCTTTTTGAGCCAGGCCTTGGAACAAGTAACGCTTTTGAGCCAGTGGCGCTTCTGAGACAGTGAGGCCTTTGACAAAACAGTGAGTCAGTGTAGTGCTGTGTAATAAATTCTGTCATCGAGATTTGGGACCATCAAGAAGGAAGTCAATGTACGATCCGGAATTTGGGAACCCTTTGCTTGGAGCCAGATAGTTTATTGGAAACGAGAGAGACCAACCAGCCGCTGATTTCGCCAGTTTTCAACCATGACATCGGTCAACGTTTGGGGAATTGGAAAAGTTAAGTCAGGTATTATTATTACAATTATTTCAGGCCAAGCTTGAATTTGTAAATTGAGAGGCCGAATTAACTGTAATAAAATTTTGTCAATTAATGATCGCTATTGTCTCAGATGTCACTTTTAATTTAATAGATTCTTTTATAAGTAAATTATTCAGCAATGTCAATTATTTAGTTGTTACAAGTCTTTTAGTTATCAGAAATTAATTAAGTAAAATTATCTTGCTAAAATTTGAAATAGTAAAAGCAATTGTGTAATTTAGATAGTCAAGGTCACTTTGGAAAATATATAAGTTAAATATTTAATAAGGCTTGTTAAAATTGGTAGAATTTGTAATTTGAAATTTTGTAAAATTAATTCTAGGCCGTTGGGCTGAATTCAATTAATTAGTAAATTTAGTGAATTAATTTATTGAGAAAACTGTTAATGAATTTAGTTGAGAAATTTTGGTAATGAATTAATTTAGTGAATTTTTGATATTTTGTATTAAAGAATTGTTAAGCGTAAAATTCCAAGGATTTAGATAATTAGTCATTCGGAGAATTTAGTAGAAATAGGATTAAGAGAAAGTGAGTTAGCGTCCGGTGGACGATGTTATATGTAAAAAAACGAATAAATGATAAAATTAAGAATCCGTCAGGTTGACGTGGAAATTTGGTAAATTGAGATGCCGTCAGGTTGACGAGGAAAAAAATATAGCATTTTAAGGTATTCCGTCGGAGTGACGAGGTAATAGAAAATTGGTTAATTAGTTGTAAGAAAAATTGGCAAGGGCCATTGTAGGTGAGAGGTTCTCACGATTAAGTTAATTCGGCAAGGGCCAACGTAGGTGAGAGGTTCTCACAATTAAGTTAGTTATAAGTCAAATTGTTAAGTTTGAAAATTGATTGAATAAATCATTTTAATTGTTATAAAATAATTTTCTCAGTTTTATTTACAGCCTTTCTCGGACTTCTCACGACCCTGTCTTTTCCCTCTCATGTTCCCCGGTTTCTGGGACACCGTGTCTAAAATCCCAGTGGCGCCCTTTCTAAAGAGGAAAGGGGTAGCTAACTGAACCTGGGCAAAACACCCTGGTTACACTTTAAATGCAATTCTCACCTCTTTCAATTGTTCCTCGGAAAGTTTCCTGCAAAAATCTTTGTGTTTTATAAGTCTAAAAAATTTTTTTCAAAAAATATAGAGAGTTTAAGAAAATTCAAGAATTCGGAAAGTCAAAATTTTGACTTTGGACCACAAAAGTGGTCATAACTCCTGAAATAATTGCTCTAAATGCGATTCGGGCCAATATAAATTGTTCCTCGGGATATTTTCTACAAAAATCTTTGTTTTTTATAAGTCTAAGAAATTTTCTTCAAAAGATATAGAGAGTTGAAGGAAATTCGGAAATTCTTAAAGTCAAAATTTTGACTTCGGCCACATAAGTGGTCATAACTCCTGAAATAATTGCTCTAAATGCGATTCGGGCCAATATAAATTGTTCCTCGGGATATTTTCTACAAAAATAACGTAGTTATCGTTGAAATAATTATTAAAAAATTCCAGACAAGTGTCCTCTAGTAATAATTTATTATACAACCGTAACAACTGTTTATTTTCGGATGACATCATTTCGAGTTAAACGCCTCGAAATATTCAATTAAGAAATATCAATTTTTCTATACAATTTTGCAACGCAATTAAATACTTGTATATTTTTGTATCAGTTCTTCGATAGTTTCTAAACAGATAAGAAATATTTTTTCTTGTTACTATTTAACGCGTTTTTTTTTTTTTTTTTTTAAGTTATATACGAATAATACCTTCTTGTTATTTTGAATAATAAAATAACTTCGCCAATAGTAAGATGAAATAACACACAATAAAACTGACAGTAACGAAGACAAGTAAGTTAGACACACCGGAAAACGTCGGCTGTACTTACCGGATGTGCATCTTCCTTTTTCGAATAAAGTCCCGCATATTAACTTCTCAATGATGCCGACTATTTGATACACGTAATCTTAAAATATAAATATATATCTGTGTTTTGTAATTTTTTAATTCCCTTTGAAAGAATTATCTACCGCCAAATACTTAAATCTCTTCTTCTCTAAAAATGAAAATGAATTTTAACTAAATACTAGAAATTGTTATTGTTTACAAGGAATATTATCGTTTATCATTTAAAATAATAATAATAAACAAATAATATTACAGATAAAACATGACGATGTAATTAAATAAAATAGCCGTCTGAGTAGTTTTTAGGGTTCTTGTGATGTTAGGGTGATGAAACGGAAGTTGTTGGGTCCCAGTCTCCAATTGCAAAAGGGCCGGAAGTCGGTTGTTCCCACGATGATCATCAGCGTGGTAGTTTCACGCATCACCCGTTCGAGTTCTCATCTTGAAACGTCAATTCTATTTTTCTATATGACTTTATAAAAAAAAAAATTCTCAAGATTATAGAAGTAAATTGATTATCTTGAGTATGATTGTTGGATTATGTAAATCCTTAATTATTTTTATTGTTACATTCTGGTTAATCCGAGCAACCCAAGACAATTTGCACATCATCAAATAGATATTTCAATCAAAATTAATCCCGTAATCTTTAACAATTTATTTGATATGAGAAAAATAAAAAAACATGGAACTAATTCATTTATAGAAACGATAAAAAATTTCAAAATAATTTGAAAAACTGCTTACTCTCTGTTTTTTAATGATAATAATTAATATAAAAATTGATTTGATTTCTCTTTTAAGTATCTAAATAGAGTTAATTTTTTTTCAGAGTATATTATATTGTTTTTAAATATGTTGAAAATTATGACGGATTTCTTAATATTAAAGGGGGAAATACTCGTAGACGTTTTCATGCTGATTTTCATTAATTTTTTTAAGGCACAAAATATTAATGTTATTTATTGAAACCATCAAGTTATTTTGTACATATATTTATGAGTATCTTTTCATATTTTACAACTATATAACTTAGGAAGTAGCGGAGATATCAACTGATACACATCGCAGGTTGTCATTCGACTTAGCAGTTCGATACTGCCATTCTAATACGTCGTATCCCACATTTAGAAAATTTTACAGCAGACGGAAAAAACGATTCATTTTTAACATTGATTAAATGGGATTCGACTGACAAAAATATTTATTTAAAAATAGTAATTAAACTATTTGACCTTTAAAATTTTAATACGACTTGCATAATAATGTTATGATTCCATTTTTCAAAAAAAGTTCACTTGTCAAATTTTGTGCACAGAAAAAAAAATTAACTTGAATCAAGAAAAAAATTCTTAACCCAAGAAAATAATTTTAAAGAGTTTCATTGTCTTGGATCAAGACGAAAAATTCTTGAATCAAGTAAAATTTACTTAAACCAAGAAGAATTTTGTAGTTAAAGAATTTTTCTACTTAAATCAAGAAGATGAAATTATTCAAAATTATTTACTTGATTTACGTAAATTTTTTTGTCTGTGTGGGATATGACGTATTAGAATGGCAGTATGGAGTTGGTGTAGACGATAGAAGTCACAATTTTTGTCTGAAATCAACGGCACAGAGAAATTACTTTTTTATGTGTGTATCTTCGATATGAACCTCAATCATAAGCGATGTTTTTATTTAATCTATTTTTTTTATAATAAACAATATGTAAAAAAATGGTAAAAAATCACGGCTCATTTCAACAGCCCTCTAAAAAATGTAAAATTTTTTTTTTTTTTAATTGAAATTCATACAGAAGATACACATATAAAAAAAGTAATTTTGTATATAATAAAATAAAAAAAATTAAACTAATGAATATCAGCATGAAAACGTCTTACACGTATTGCCTCTTTTAATATCAAGGTACCGTATCGAAAATTTCATTTTCCCGTTCGATTAACATAAGGTGACATTTTTTAAAATAAATTTCATAGAAATCTAACTATTGCATTTGTCCTTATGACGCAACTTTTGAAAAATTTCACTACTTTTTGACTCAGTTCGTCAAGCTGGTTCAGAAAATGCCATTAGTTCAAAAGTTTATATATATGATATAACGCGGCTTATTCGGACGATAGCGTCTCCAATTCATAACCGATCGTTTCCAAACTCAACATGCTTAATCTTTAGACGAATATCAAGGCCAAGTTCAAAGATGAGCTTAATCGGTCAAGTAGTTCAGAAATTACAGGGTTTCAAAATTTTCAAAATCATAAAAATTCATATTTTGGCAGATTCTTTCGTGGGTAACTATTGAACGAAAGAACTTATCGAATTTTTGTAAAGTGCATGTTTAAGGCCATTAAACGAGCTTTAATTTTCATGTCATTTTATTCTCCTAAACTGAAGTAACCTATTTGTCTGTAGGTTTTTAATGAAATTTTACTTTTGCATTCGTTTTTTCGATCAGTTTTTCCAGTATATCTCATAAAAATCTATCTATAGTTTTATCCCCATTCTCAATGCATTTTTTTTTGTATTTATAATGAAATCTACTTTTATTTCGGCTGCCGAATGATCTTTTTTATTTGAAATTTTCAAATTCTCCAACAACTTATCAGACTAATAAGACTAGAACATATTATTGTAGAAAATTAAACCTTATACAAAAAAAGTCCTTATTAATTTTTCGAAAAATCTGCTCCCTCGAAAGTTTTTATTCTTTTTTAAAATTTCAGAAGTATTTCAGTAACATTAAAATGGAAGTTATGTCAAAAAACATTATTTTGAATTTGAACACTTATTTGATAAAAAATTTTGAACATTGATTCTTATGATTAAACCTTTAACTATTATATATTTCTTTAATTTAATTACATTTCTCCGGCTTTGAAAATAGTCTCTAATGTTGCAATCTATACGAAAAATGTATCAAATTTATAACTCCGAATTTGGCAACTTCAAATTAATAAAAAAAATATTATTCTTAAGCCCGAAAACTTCAATAACAATAACTTTATGACACTTATTGATTTTTTTTAAATTATTTGTATGATATAAAAACTGAGTCTTGGTACTTTCAATCAAAAAAAAAAATATAAAACGATAAAAATATTCAAGAAATAGGGAAAAAAAATTATCTTTAAGCGCTTTCTAAATATTTTGCATTATGAGGTGTGTAAAATTATTAATAGTTTTTAATTTTTTTAGCTTCAATAAAATAACTTCAGTGAAAATCAAACCATTGCTGACCTGCAAGCTTAGTCTATAATTGTCGCTTAAAATGACGAACAGCGTCTGTATGAATTGTTAATGTTAAAGTGAGTCGCTGAAGAAATTTTTCAGAGCCAGTCGATATTTAGCACAGCTTATAATTAATCCATCAAAACCAAGCTATTAGCTTCCAAAAGCATATTTATTTAAATTTAGTATTTGTCTATAACTGGTTGAGGTTGAGCAACAATATCCATATTTGAATGTTTAATTTATATAATATATTCGTCAATTTATACACAGTCGTGCGCGCGCATGTGTGTGTGTGAAGTTAGGTGAGTGCAGTTGGTTATATGTTATATCGCAGTGGGGAAGAGAGAGAACGTCCTCAATAGCTACGTAAAAATACCATTGTGACCGATTCATGAATGAAACGGTACTTCCGGTGCGTGCGGGTGGGGACGGAAATAGTGTAAAGCGGTACGTTATATACTGATGAATGGAGGACAACCGTTTTCCTTCTTCGCCTTCTATATACATAAATATACTGTATATGATAGTAAGAACTTTTGAATATTAATATGAGTAGACCAAGTAGCCAGAAATACCAGAAGCAAACCAGCTTTGACAATTTCACGCTTTACATTTTTACACTATCCTTTTTTTGACCTTCCACTGATACATCTTTCTTCAACCTGCTACTTATTCAAGCTTTCAGTTTATACTTTTATCTACAAAGCATTAAACTCCAAATCGAAAAGTTCTAAACAGTTTCATTTTTTGACAAATTCATGCTCAAATTAAAACTCATCTTCTTTTATTTCCGAGGAAAGAAATACAAATTAAGTTCAAGAAAGAAGAAATTTTTGAGTTTAAAAATTTGGATGATCTTTTTCAAACTGTACGGCACTCTTAAATTTTTTTGGAAAATTAAAAATTTGCATCTATTTTCAGCCATCAAAATTAAAAAAAAAAAATCATCAATTTTTATTTTCGACGCGTTCTACTCATTGACAGATTGAAAATAAAAACTCAAATTAATCAATATGTCTGGATTAAAAAATTTAAAATTTTGAAGATGATATATTAAATTTTTTTTTTTTTGTAAATATTTACAAGTGGGGTCAACCATTGTAATTTTCATTTTTATGAACTAAATTTCTATTTGATTTAATTGAAACATTTTTTTTTTTTTAAAACTACATAAAAAAATTAACAATTAAAAAAAAACAAAGTTGATTATCACAATTTTAATCAATTTTACGAATTTTTAAAAAAATTATAATATTAAACTTTTTTTTTTTTTAATTGTTGGTTTTTTTATGTACTTTAAAAAAAATATATATCATAAACATCAAAAAAAGATAAAATAGAAATTTTATCCAAAAATTTGAGAGCCAAAATTTTTTCCAAGTTTTGAAGGCAGAAAAGCAATCGGAATATTTTTTTCTTTCACGATATTTTTTATAACAAATTCGCTGTAAAAACAAACAGAAAAAAAATTTCAAAATGCTAATTTTTCATCTAGTTATGTCCCAAAATGGGGTTGACCCCACTTGTAAATAATTACCTTTTTTTTTAACAGTTATGTATTTTTTTATGTAACGCATTGAAAGTCCAATAAATTAAAAAAAATTTTTTTGACACGGTAATTTTTACTAATTTGATGAAATTAAAAAAAATGTTTAAATTTACATAGCGGCAATTTTTTTTTTTTTTTTTTCAATTGTATCATTTAACCCTAAACTTCAAAGTAGTTTTCTCCTTTTTTAATTATCTGTAAGTTATTTCGCGAAATAGCGATATAGAATTTGAAATATCTTGAACAACTAACCGTCAACATCTTCGTGGGTGTCTGTAATTTCATTCAGATGATACTATTGCGTAGGATGCTTTAGTTTACAAGCTGATTCAATGCATTTCAAGGACTGATATACGTTACATTTGTATTTATATAAAGTTCAATAATATTTTTAATGAGGTTAATTCAATACATCAGCAAAAAGCTTCGCTATATATACCAAGTAGAAAAACGTCGAGTGACCTTGATTAGTTTTTCTAAGTGTTGCGCAAAAAATAGAATTACATTCTTTGGACATATTGAAGTGAAAATAATTGCTAAAAAATGTAAATGTCAATACAGCTATATTGATAGAAAAATTATTTTGATCTAAAAAAAATAATCTTTTCAAGAAATTTTGAAGGTTACGGTGCTTCAAGAATTTTTGCCTTGAATCTTGTTTTCTTGACTTAAGACAGTTTAGATTGATAACTTTTGTCACTTGATTAAAGAGAATATTATCTTCGATCGATACAATCAAAATTTTCATTTAGAAAAAAAATTTCAAAAATTAACATTAATTTCGTTTTATTCTAAGAACTTATTATTTTTAATTTAAGAACTATTACACTGAAAAAAAAAATGAACTTGAATCAAGAGAAGAATTCTGGAACTAAGAAAAAAATTTTGAAGAGTTTCATTGTCTTCACAGTAAAAAATATTGTGAAAAAATATGTCAAGTAAAATTTACTACACGGAAAAAAGAAAAATCGAAAAATTACATTATAAATAGTAATAAGGGTCGCTTTGTATAAAAAACTAGAAAAATTGTAGTTCGAAATAAAATTTTTCTAAATTCAAACTTTGAATGTTAATTTTCAGAATTTTCAATGTAATATTTACATTTTACAAGGTAATTCTTACAAAATCTACAATAATTATAATCTGAAACTGTAATCCCTCCAGTTTTTTATTGTAAAAACAAGAAAAATTTCATAGTTTAACAATTTTTTTTACTCAAATCAAGAAGATGAAGTTTTTCACAATTATTTACTTGACTCAAGTTAATTTTTTTTGTGTATAGGATAAAAAAAAATACCCTATTTATAAACCATGAGTAACTAATATTTTTAAAAATATCATTTGGGATCCGACCTATAAAGATCAATAAGTTAACGTTTTTGATGAATTGCAATTAACTTACTTATCGCAATAATAAAACAAAAACATTTTTTTTTTCTATTATTATCGTATTTTATAAACAATGTTCGCTCTATATTTTTAAATCAAATAAAGATAAGCATTTGTTTCAAATTAGCACTCATAAAAGAAGAAATATTAAAAAAATAGGTGCGAAGTATCAAATTTGCTAATCTCGAATTTTCTAATTAATTAAATTTTCTTAATTTGAGACAAATGCTTATGAGTAATTCCATATTCTTGGACAAAGTATGTACAAGTTGTTCAAAAATAGTACATTGTAATGGCTACATATTTTTACAAATAATTGTCTATAAAAAAATCAAACTATTCATTGTTGATGAAACTAGATGATCTGAAAGATTAGCAATCAAAAATAATTATGCAAATATTTAGATTTCAAATTACAATATTTCTTTTTTCAAAAACTCGTTAAAAAATTACCACCAGAGATATCAAATGTAACTTTTCCTTAGAAGTATTGAAAAAGATAAATATCTGTTATCATTACATTTTTGAGTACTAAGTTTGTTGTTATTTGATTCTTAAAAATTTATAATCTTACAGATTAGTCTTATAAACAAAAAGTTTAGAAAATCCAAAAGAGCACGCCTCATAATCTCATTTTTTATGATGAAATTGATTAAAATACAAATACTTTTAAATCTTTAGCGCCATTGTCCACCCTCCGTGCAAAAAAATTCTAATTCAAAATGAATTTAAGATTGAAATTGATATTTTGACACAAATATGAATTAGTTTTGAGATCAATCCAAATTTGAAATTGATTTGTAAATAGAAATTAGCACGCCTGTAGAAATTTCGATCCTTCTTTAGAAAATTAATAAAGACTTGAGAATATTTAGGAAAAATTTTGTCTATAAAATGTTCTTTATATTTTGATCGAAATTTCTACAGGCGTGCTAATTTCTAAGTAAATTTATATTCAGTCAAATGTCTCATATTTTTAATTATATGATTATTTCAATTTGATCTTATATTAAATGTTAAAAATTTATTTATTTACCGATATTACTTTTTTATCTAAACAGTTGTAACCATCGTAATTATTTAATATTGTCATTTGGCCTATTATACTATGCCTCTGCAAAAATATAATGGTTCTTTTTCGTGGATCTTTTTGTAAAAACCTGAAAAATTACCTCTTATAGTATATTTTATAGAACTTGAATAAATAGTTCATATTTGTTGTAAAATTGTTTTCACAATAAATATTTTATACTTACTAATATTTGACTATGATAATAATAGATATTTTATTATTTATGTTACAGATAAGCAGACAAAGTATAGATGCGTGTAAAGACTATTTCCGAGATGATTTATTGAAAAGCGACTGGCAAGTGATGCTTGAACTCAAAAAGCTCTTTGAAATTCTCTAAAAATATTTATTGATAAAATAAAATGCCCATTGCTAACATCATTAATAAATAAAATAAAAATAAGAGGAAAATAAATTTATATGTATACCTCTATAAAAAAAAAAAAAAAAAAAAAAAAAAAAAATTTTCCTATTTTTATCGAAATGCAGCCGATGCTTTGTGAATTCAATAGTCTTGTAGTCTTCTTTCATCGCCTAAAAAAAAAAAAAAAATAATTATAACAAATATGAAAATATAAAGAATAAAAAAAAAATGAATTCAACGGAATGATTATTGAATGGGAAATAAACTTGAATGGATCGTTCAATGATCAATTTTCTCGCGTCATTCTTGACCTTCCAAGACAATATTCATTCACATTATTCACAACTCGTTAATGTTGTATTACTTAATATGTAAAAAAATATGATTAACATTAATTAATATTATTTATATAAAAGCAATCATTGATATACTGACTTGAAAAAAAAATCTTCGTTTTTCTTTTAAAAATTTTTTTTTCATCAAATAATTTTCAAAAAGAAAAAAGTCCAATAAATATTAATAAAAAGTATTGAATAAATAATTATTGAATACCTGATAAAATTGACAAATAAATAAATAAATAAATAAAATGATAAAATAGTATTTTTTAAAAAAGTTAATTTGCGTATCGTCAAAATGTTGAATTAAATAAAAGTCAATATAAAAATAAGAAAGAGAGAGATAAAGAGAGAAGCAGAGCGAGACACCTTGAATACACCAGTCGGACTCTCAATGAATGCACGTCATTTCGAGTCATTCATATATCCGCAGGTTGTCCTCGCGCGGGTTCACCTCATTCTGTTGCGTGCGTTGTGAGAAGTAAAAACATTCTTTAACGTACGCAACCAAAACCAGTAAGTATAGTAATATCATATACACATATACGTATATCTTTATGTCTATAAGATTAAATTGTGTATAGTGTAGTATAGTATAGTAGTATAAAAGGACTTAAACGTTGCATTACGGCGAGTTGTGGAAAGGGAGTAGACTCAAGGATTTACCAACGCCGTCTATTAGTTCTCAAGCACCCTGGGCTTCTTGTTGCTTGTTGCCAATAATACATTCATTCTTTCAGTTCAGATCCCTGATATCATACGCTTGAGTAGAAAGATTACTCAGGTTTTAAAGATCAAAATTTATAATTCTAAGGATGATCAGAAATTTTATTTTATTAATTATAAATAAATAAATAAATAAAAATCCTTTTATTTTTTGTTTAGTCGCAATACAATTTCAATAACAATGTGCATGCAAAATTATTCACAAATTCAATTTTATCCCGTGCAAAAAAAATTCTGATTCAAAATGAATTTAAGATTGAAATTTATATTTTGACACAAACATGAATTAGTTTTGAGATCAATCAAAATTTTAAATTGATTTGTAAATATTAATTAACACGCCTGGAGAAATTTCGATTCTGCTTTAGAATTTTAATAAAGACTTAAGAATATTTTATAGATAAAATTTATCCTAAATATTTTCAAGTCTTGATTAATATTCTAAAGCAGGATACTTTTTTAAAATCTAGAAAATTTCAATAGAAAAGAAACCACAAAATTACAAATGTCATAACACAAATTGCTATACAGTCATCTCAAAAGCCTAGACAAAACCATAAGTTTCTAACAATTCAGATATCTAATAAATTTTTCTTCTTAGAACCTTCTTCTTAGATACATTCAGTAATTTTAACTCATTAGGTAGTTTATTATAATATTCAATTTCTAGATAGTAAACATTTTTGGTATCAATAGTCTTCTTAACTGTAGGTAAAATTAACTGCCTATTACGAGTATGAAGTATCCTTTCAGAGTACAACATTTTGCAATCATTGTAATAATATAAAAGAGCATTAACAACAAAAGTATCTTTTATTTTTAAAAGTACACGGAAAAAAAAAAGATGACACTGGATATCATCCTAGATTATACTGTGAAATTTTTTTTTAGATAGTAGCTAATATAATCCAGATTACAATGAGTATAATTCAGATTACAATGAGAATAATCCAGATTACACGGAGTATAATCCAGATATCACGCAGTATAATCTAGATTTTTCTAGCTATTATCTGAAATTTTTTTTACCACATATATCACTGAGTATATAATCTGGGATGATATCCAGTGTCATCTTGTTCTTTCCGTGTATCAACGACTCATTGCTTATTTTCATTTTACTGATTAATTTATTTTGAATTTCGACTAGCGGCTTAACAGAATTAGAAATATTCATCTTGTTTTTTTATATACATAAAAATTTATTATCAATTAAACTTATGTCTATGAAAATCTTGAAAATCGATGGCCACAGAGTTTTCTATTGGCATTTTGGGTACCAATTTGATGAATATATAATTTATTTACTCGACTATGAAGTCTGAGCTTCTTGTTTTTAAAGTAGAAGTCGGGTTACAAGATCCTTTTAAGGTAAGTAATAGTGATAATTGTAATTAAATGGTATCAGAAAGGACCTTGCTGCCAAAAGTTGTCTTTAGAATGCGGTGATCACGCTCTATAGAGATGCCAAAAGTTCAGTCTTAGGTCACTGAAAAATGGACCAACTTCCAGGATGCAATGAACAGTATCAGCTTCCAATATCATTAATTTCTGTAAATAAAAAAATAGAATTGAGCTGAATTTTATATTGAATTAAAAAATTGTTTATGTATACTTATAAATTAATACTGTTCCAAACATAAATCTAAATTTACGTTATAGTTTGGCTTATTTCTTAAACTAGAATGAACCCCGCGCTTAATATGTCTGCAATAAAATCATATTAGAATAAAAATTACACTAATAATTTGTACACTAACACTGATATATAATTATTAAATACAAAATATGTAAAAAAACGAGAAAAAAGTAAACATATCAGTGAAGTTAACAACAAATAAAATTAATAAAATCAAATGTATGGAAATAATCTCGAGCGCTTACTATCCTTATAATGTTTACTAACACCCCCCCCCGTGGATATAACCCTATAAAAACCCCATAGAAATCTTTATAGAAACTCCTCGAGCAACTTCATAGAAGACCCCATATCAACCCCATAAAAATCTTATAGAAAAACCATAGAAGACCCCATAAAAACCCCCACTGCTACTCTCCCCCTAGACAACACCCCCATAGAAAACCCCATAGAAACCGTTGCTCCCACAACAACCGTTGTCTAGCCACAAGGATTCACATTATACCAAACTAACTTTTTATTTGGAGATTAGCAACAATTCTTTATTAACCCCCACGGAAAAAGTATATATTCTGGAATATATTCCGAAATATATTCCAGAATATATCCGAGAATATATTTCGGATATAGCCCGTTTTGCCCAAGAAATATATTTCAGAAGTATACACGGAAAGAATAAGATGACACTGGATATCATCCCAGATTATACTGAGTAAAAAAAATTTTTAGATAGTAGCTAGTATAATCCAGATTACAATGAGTATAATCCAGATTACAATGGGTATAATCCAGATATCACGCAGCATAATCTGGATTATACTAGCTATTTTCTGAATATATCCAGTATATATACGATGGATCAGACTATAGACCAGAGAATAATTTTGAGTAAAACGGAATGCAAATGAACGCATGCCCACATAATCCGGAATATATTCCTTGGGCAAAATGGGCTATATCCGGTATATATACTTTTTCCATGGGGGAATCATGACTTTTTTAAGCTCTGAGAACAATATACAATGAATAAATTATTAATTATATACACATCATCATCATTAAACTTCCAAAACAAAATATACTACTTACTCGGTGATCAAGTTTTACAAATTTACCGAGGGTGAAGATTACATAAAGTCTTTTGAACAATTGAAGATGTCGAGTCTTTAGTTTTTCAATTCCCTCTTAGCTAATGAAGAATGAATACCAGGAGTAATTAATCTTTTATATATATCTACAGAGATGGAGATATATTCATACATTCTTTTACATTTTAAAGTTTTTTTTTATAAATTTTTTAAATATCTTGATTTTCATTCGTTTATTTATTCTATTTTTTATATTTATACTTTTTTTTTCTTTTTGTTACATATTTTAGTTTATACTATCATTACTATTACTATTATATTAGTTTTGTAGTACTATTATGTTGAATTATTCAGAAGAATTATTGAATAAGCTTCAAAAACAACAAAACGTTGCGATGAGAACTATACTAGGGGTAAATAGATACACGAGTTTGAAAGTAATGTTTAATACCCTTGGTTGAATGTCAATCAGACAAATACTGTTTCTGTTAACTCGTGTTTATTAATTTATAGAATAAAAAATAATCTTTGCCCAAGATGTTTACGGATTGAATTAGAATCAAATAATGGATATTATAAAGCAAAGAACGCAAATAAATTAAAAATTATAAGAACGAGGACAAAAAAGGGCGAAAAAACATTAATATACAAAGGTTTTAAATGGTACAATATACCGAATTTCGCAATTACCAGTGAAAATAGGATCAATATATTTACAAGATTTACTTAGATAATACGTTAAAAATAATGTTGACATCTATGAATAGCTGTGCGTTAGTCTCGCTAAAACTCAAAAACGACTGGACTGATTTTAACAATTTTCTTTTTTATTTGTTCGCTATAGTTCAGGGATGGTGTCGAAAGAATAAAATTTTTGGTAAACCCGAAAGTTCAGCTAAGGAAATCAACAGATCTAAAATTGTTAATCGTCTATCTTCTGTATATACGGACAAAAAAAAATTTCACAAATTCAGTATTCATTTTTTGGGATCTTGATTCCAAATTCTAGTCGCACGATACAGCCAGTTTTTATTCCTTATCGAAGTAGATTGGAGTTTAAAAGTTGATAATCGCTGATCGAAACGTCTAATAAAATATATTTATTTATTTCCTTTATTGACCCAACAGCTCAACGCCATCAACAGGGTCACTTTATATAGTAATCAAATACACAATAGCGACTAAGATCTACAAATTATTCTAGCTTTATATAAACTGAAATATAATAACGTAGATAATAGTATTTTCATTGCCATACATTAGTCAATTACATATTGTAGGTGATACGAAGTTCACCAGGTCAGCTAGTGTTTAATAAATTAGATTTTTGACAATTGTAAATAATTATTTGTGTTTATGATAAGTTTATAATTATGAATATATGTATATAAATAAATAAAAGAAAGTACTACCTTTGCTACAAGTGCAAATAAATTATTATTATTATTATTATTATCCTTATTAGAATATTTATTAGGTTGTGCCAAAATATAACTTCCGTAATGGACCTCTTAAAATTGGAATTTTGAGTTCCGCTTTTAACAGGAGTTGTGTTTGGGCATTTCCTGACATATTTTCAGCGTAAGGGATTTATTTGATTTTCATAGAATTTTTTACAGGAGCTTTGTTTGGGTACTTCCGGCTAAATTTTGAAATTTCAGCGGCAATGCCCAAACAAAGATCCTGTTAAAAAATTCTATGAAAATTAAATAAATCCCTTACGCTCAAAATATGTCAGGAAATCCCCAAACACAACTCCTGCAAAAAGCGGAACTCAAAATTCCAATTTTAAGATGTCCATCACGGAAGTTATATTTTGACACACCCTAATATTTATTTACTATTTTTCTATCTTATAAACTTTTTTTATTTAAATTTGATGTACAATTTACATTAATTCAACTATACTGAAATACTTTCTTATAACTTTTTAAGTTGACTCCTTTTTTTTTTTCAATTCCACTATAAAGATATAATTATCTGCAAGTACATGAATTTTTCATAAAGTTTTCTTTCCAAATAAACTATCGTACATATTTTTATTTCCAATAATTTATTTTTATACACTGATAGAAAATTTATGTTGACTCAAGAGATATTTTCTTGATCTAAGAATTTATGTTGGAAGACAAATGATTATTTTGCTTTAAGAATTTCTTGTCTTGATTTAGATTTTCTTGGCTTAACAGCTATATTATCTTCAATCGATACATTTAGTTTTTCAATCAAAATAACATTATCGTTTAAAAAACTTAAACTAATTCATCAAAGTATACTTCAAAAACTAAATAGTCTTTAATTGTTATACCGAAAAAAAATTATTTCTTGGAAATAAGTAAATTAATGACTTAAAAAAAAAGCCATTCTTAACACAAGTCGGTAACATCTTGAATCAATGTTATTGCCTATCTTGAACCAAGAGACAAAAATTCTTGAAAGAAATATATCTATATCTAGTTTCAAGAGTTCAAATTTTCAAGAAAAAAAGTTTCTTGAATCAAGATTGTTTTTCTATCAGTGTACAATTATTTTATTGTTTCCTATTTTTTGTGTTTTTATATTCAACAAATTTTTTATTTATGCACATTTTTCAATACGAATGTCGAAAAATATAGAGAATTTATAGAGACAAATTGATTGGATATTGTTTGAAATTTAACTCTCAGCTAACCCAGTATTTAAAAAAAAAAATTATTTCTTCATTTTGCTCACAGTTTTTTAATTCAAAAAAATACCTAACTTGACCTCTTAATTGCGTATCATCCCTTCAAATTAGTACAAAAATATTTGTATTATATTGATTTACATATTTACAATTTTTTAATTATTTTGTAACAAATGGATATTGTAGTTTTAGTACTTGTGATTGAAAAAAAATTTTAAAATCAAGTTATCGACCATTTTTATTTATTTTTCGAATCCAGAAAATACTAATTTTAGAATTTTTGTTTGTAACATCGTTACATCTTTTAATACAAGATCATCGACTGTAAGTCCAAATATTTAACAAAAAAAACGTAAATTATACTGTTAATAACTTATTTAAACTTTTGAACAAAACTGCCGAAAAATAATAATTATAATCAAGAAAGAACTATTCTTAGTGTAGATAATATAATTTTGTTTTTTTAACTATAGACAAATGTCAGTAGATAGTTACTTGCTGAGATTTCCCGAGGGAGGATATCCGGTGCGGAAATGTATCCTGTTCTATCAAGTTGGATCAGAAAATGCATATCCGTTTACTTCTCGTGTTATCTCTCTCTTTCTCTTCTATTCTATATTTCTGCTGTCTTTTCTTCGTTTATTATTTAATGCCTTTTTTGTAAAGTTTTTAAAAATTTTTTCAGCTTAAAAACGTTTAAGACGACATTAGTGCTTGTTAATATCCATTAAATCAAAAATATTTATATTTTTAACCATGATTTCTTCGTTTTTTTCAGTATGAATTCAGTTTATTAGTATAAAAAGTGAATAAATTATTAAAATTTTATTAAATTCACTTCTTTATCAATGGTTTTTAATTTTTTTTAATTGAAAATTTGAAAATTAAAAAAAAAAAAAAGAACTTAACTGTCGAAAATTGAACTGAAACTAATATCTTCTTAATTTCTTTTAACTTTCAAAGCAAAAAATTAAAACTATTAAAAATATATATTAATTTTTGGAGCTCAAATTCTCACAATATTTTTTTCCATTATGTAGAAAATTTTACGACGCTGAAGTTAGCAGACACTTGATAATTTTTTGATTTTTTTTAAAAATAAATTAGGCGTAGAAAATTATTAAAAAAAATCTCATTTATAATTTTTCAGAGCTTCTAAAGATGAAATTTTTAAATAAAATTTTCTTGCTATAATTTGTTTGTTAAAAAAATGCTGAAAATTATTAGATGTCTCTCAATTTCAGTATCATAAAATTTTCGAGAAAAAAATTCGATTTTTGTATTCAGTCCAATAAAAATAAAAATTTGACAAATAAACTTAAATTCATGATCTTCAATGTTGTCACAGAAAAAAAGGTTCACTTGAGCCAAGAAAATATTTTTCTTCCTAATTATTTTCTTGAGCGAAAAAAAATTTTTTTTTTGACACAAGAAATTTCACTTATTCCAACAAAATTAATTCTCTTGCTTTAAGAAATACGTATCTTGATTCAAGCAAATTGATTTAAGTCAAGAAAATCTTCTTGTTTTGAGAAAATTTAGCTTCTTGCTCCAAAAAATTTTGTTCTTGATAGAAGTAAATTTTCTTGCCTTGAGAAAATTTCTCTCTTGCTCCAAAAAATTAAATATCTCGACAGAAGTAAATTTTCATAAATATTTTTGATTAACATGTCGAATAGGAAGATCAAATAATATTGAACCATTTTTTTATTCAATATGATTAATTGCACGCTAAAATAATAGAAAATTTATTGTATCAAGTATTTATGATAATTTGAATTAAGAAAAAATTACTTCCACCAAGAATAGAATTTCAAGAAAAATTTTTACTGCGGCCAACATAACTTCCGTCTTCCTTCAGGCACCCGAAAATTTTCTTGAGCCAAGAATTTTGTTCTCTAGTCAAGAAATTTTTCTTTCTGTGTCCATAAAAGCGACGATACGATCATCAAAAAACCAGCTACCGATCTATTAAACTGGTTATTATATGTCCAGATCTAGCATAGCTCAGTGTCATTTTAAAAGTAACTTTTTTTGATGGAATAAAATTTAAAAATTAAAGCGCGAAAGTTACAATTCAAAAGTTACGTTCCTGTAATTCAATATGGTGGTTGCATTCTGTAACTTCAGACGTAAAGCCTCTCACTAACACTCAGTAAAAACCATAATAATCATTTAGTTCTTTATTCTTAGAGTAACTAACTTACTAGCTCTTGCATAAAACTTATTCTTGTTAATTTTTTTTTAGGTTACATTATCTACATTTGCTGGTTATCACGTTTCGCAGTATGATTTAATTCTTCGTTTCTAGAAATAAACAAGAAATAAATGAAAATTACAAAGCTAACTTGAAATAGACGGTGGAATAAATTAAAAAAATTAGGAATCCTGGGATCTAAAACCCAAAGAATGAAAATAAAAAATAAAAAAGGCGATACAAAATCCAAGCGAGAAACGAGATCCTGAAGGAATCAGCTTGAGGAGGGACTAAGGGGTGAGGCTATTTTTGTGGTCGTAAGGGGCCGCCTAGGTATACGAAATAAGTACTGAATGAATAGAAGGAGCCTGTTTACTCGCAGCCTACGCGATCCTTCTCTTTACCCCGTTCAACGTTCATTCTCTCTTTTCACAATTTCTGTCCTTATCTTTCGTTCATTTTCAGTTTCTCCGTCCTTTTTGAGCAACCTAGATATATATATGTATATCGACTATCCTACACAAAAAAGTTTGATCTCGATCGCGCTCACGCGATCCCGCCATTTTGAATAAATAAACTGCGCATGTACATAGATTTGAGCGCATGCGTTGTTAACCTGCGTGCGCATATGTTAACAAGACGCGGGCGCAGAGTGGGGATTTCTTAAGCGACTCACTACATTACCAGTATGTTAGGAACCTCCGTAAGATTCCTATCGTTTTATAAAAAAGTATGTTAAAAAAAGTAATAATAAAATAATTTAAAATAATTATTTATTATTTTGTATTTTTTATTTGTTGTTATTAAAAAGTTTTTACAAGTAATAATAAAATAAAAGTTTATTGTTTTATTAATAACGTGATAACTAATGATTTAAATATCATTTAACTAAATTATTTAAATATTATTTAAATATGTTATAATAATATCGATAATAACAATAATAATTGTTATAATTATCATTATTATTTTATTTATTAATGATAAGAGTGTAATTGTGATTATTATTTTATAAATAATTGATAAAGTGAAAAAAAAAAAATGAGAATAAAACAAAATAATGGTTTTAATACTTGATTTTATAAATATTAACATATTTTATTGTTTTAAATAAATATAAATAAAGTAAACTATTACCTGTGGAAAAAATATAATAATTAAATAAAAATAAATAAATAAAAATATTATTAAATGAAAAGGATAAAAAATACGACGAGGGGAAAAATTTATCGTGGACAAACGAGACGGGGATTGGTATTGCCTCGGATTATCGTTTTTTTCGAGTGCGCACTGCGTTAAATACGCCGCGCGCAAATTTAAAAATAATAAAACATAAATTATTTGTTTTATTTTAATTTAATGGTTTTATATTTTATTAAAAAAAAAAAAAAAAAGTGAATGAATGAAAATCAGTAGGAAGACAATTGGTGATTCTATAAAAACGGGTGGGGTGAAAAATATTTAGCGTTTGGTGAATTAAAAGTGTGGAAGTGTGGATACCTTGGACTGTTCCCCGCCCCCGGCGCTGCCCCCGCGGCGCCCGCCTTGGCCGCCAAATCGACAATTAAGCTATAATACATTAAGAAATGTTGAAGCTGTGGGTACAACTGGAGTAACTATTATTGGTGGAGGTGGTGGTGGTGGTGGTGGTGGTGGTGGTGGTGGTGGTAGTATTGCTACTTCAAGAAATAATGGTGGTAGTAATAATATTATTAATTCACAATTAATAAGTTATAGTGGTGGTAGTAGTAGTAGTAGTGGTTCATTAATTAATACCACTACGAGTATTACGCCTAGTAGTACACCGATAATAACTTCCGGTTGTGGAAGTGGAAGATTTAAACAAGGATTGAGGTGTCATCAAACTCCACCACCACCACCGACACTTGTACCACCACAATATCCTGCTCCACCACGGCCACCAAGTCGTAACGGTTAGTTTCATCTCGGCTTTTATTTTTATACATTTATATTTTATCTTAGGATTTATTTATTAAAAACCATCATTTGACAAATTATTTTCATCGATAATTAAGAGGTTCAATTGCAAAAAATCGTGCATGGTCATTAGAAATTTTTACGACAGATTGGAAGACCAGAAAATAATCGATGATTTTTATGACAATATGCTAGGTATCATGGTAGTTATCTTCAAAAAGAAATAACAATATTAAAAAGTTATAAAATTTTATTTTTGGTGATTGCAAGTGTGACCATAGTATTCTCACCGAAAATTGTGATTCAATTTTTCTAAAAACTTTCATCTTTTTTCTTAAAGTTCATTGAAAATTTTAAAATACAATACTTTGAAAAAAAGTTTAAAAAATGTCAAATTTCTAAAAAATTATGATAATTCAGAAGTTGACATTTGAAAAATTTTTTTCATGTACATGGTGGTAGTAATAATATTATTAATTCACAATTAATAAGTTATAGTGGTGGTAGTAGTAGTAGTAGTGGTTCATTAATTAATACCACTACGAGTATTACGCCTAGTAGTACACCGATAATAACTTCCGGTTGTGGAAGTGGAAGATTTAAACAAGGATTGAGGTGTCATCAAACTCCACCACCACCACCGACACTTGTACCACCACAATATCCTGCTCCACCACGGCCACCAAGTCGTAACGGTTAGTTTCATCTCGGCTTTTATTTTTATACATTTATATTTTATCTTAGGATTTATTTATTAAAAACCATCATTTGACAAATTATTTTCATCGATAATTAAGAGGTTCAATTGCAAAAAATCGTGCATGGTCATTAGAAATTTTTACGACAGATTGGAAGACCGGAAAATAATCGATGATTTTTATGACAATATGCTAGGTATCATGGTAGTTATCTTCAAAAAGAAATAACAATATTAAAAAGTTATAAAATTTTATTTTTGGTGATTGCAAGTGTGACCATAGTATTCTCACCGAAAATTGTGATTCAATTTTTCTAAAAACTTTCATCTTTTTTCTTAAAGTTCATTGAAAATTTTAAAATACAATACTTTGAAAAAAAGTTTAAAAAATGTCAAATTTCTAAAAAATTATGATAATTCAGAAGTTGACATTTGAAAAATTTTTTTCATGTACAATACACAGAAAAAAAATATTTCTTGAACTAAGAAAATTATAAGGGAGACCGAAGTTATTTTGGAGCAAGAAGAAATTTTCTTGGCTTAAAAAAATTTAACTTCGTTCAAAAAATTTCCAATCTTCCTTAACATTTCCTTGATTTAAGAAAATTTACGCTTGACTCAAGACTTTCTTTCTTTTTGTGTACAAAAAAAATTAACTGAAATTGCTACTTTTATATTAAAAATTTTACCAATGATTTTCTGTAAAAGTTAATTTTTTTTTTTTTTTTTATAAAAGCTTTGAAATTAATTGAAAAATGTACTTTCATGATTTTTATTATTGAAAACGAATAATTTGAAAGAAGAAACATTTTTAATTGTTTGTTTTTCATTTCAAATAAGAAAAATTTCGAGTTAAAATTTTGATTATTTAAAAGTTGTTGAAAAATTTTCAAACTTTCTTATTAGTGTATTTTGAATGTTTTGCTATTATAAATTGTAAACATAATCTTCAATTTGTAAATTTTTTTGGTGAAAATATGGATCAGTTAGTTCAGTTTCAATTCATCAGTTTACTCCGCATCGTTATTATCTATGAAATAAAGTATTTTTAAATTATTAAAATTAAAACAGTCTTGAGGTTAAAAAAGAAGCTGTACTTAATCTGGATATTTTTATTTTTTTTTTACACAAGTAAATAACTGCTTAAAAAAATTATTGATATAATTTACTACCTAAAGTTATTATATTAAATGATATAAACTAGACGGCAAATCACTTAATTGATTCGTCTAATGAGTTTTTAATGACGAAGATTTTTTGATTTTACAAAGGTGTTTAGACTTTTTTTTTCATGACATATTTCAGTCATTGTCACACTCGCGTGATGATAAGATTTTTTATGAATGTATACCATACATGTATTTGAAATATAATGAGTATACTATAATAATAGATAAATGTGATTATTTTGATTGTGAATGAACTTAAAGATAAAAATAATTGATAATAACTTAATTAAAGTATCGATTATACAACTTCAAATGTCGAATCTATGAACATAAATTTACTATATAACATTCTTATTATATTACGTTTTTGTATTTATATGATATACATTATAAGCGTTGAAATTAATAATTTATCAAGAATTAATTCACAGAATTTACTTTTGAATAAATAAACCAAATCTGTTGAATAATTAGCATAAATTTTTTAAAACATTTTTTTGGTATTAGTTTTCAAAATAATTTTCAGTCTAAATTTTTTGGAAAATAGTTTCATAATTTGTATAGGATATAAATTAAATCATGAAGGATTTTATTAAAGAAAACATTAATGGGAAATTAAAAATTCGGAAGTAATTATTTTCACCCTTATTTTTTTTTTTTTTTTGTAGAAGTAATAAATTTTAAATAATGTTTTAGTTTTAAATTTAATTAAACTCAAATAAGATTAGTAATTTAAAAATGATGTGGAGATTTAAATTTTATCCTCAATGAACGCTTTTGTAGCACATAGTATTGTAATCCATTACTCTTCTTATGATGAATGAAACTCTAGTATAATATAGAAAGCCACGTGAAAGTCTCTAAAAACAAGTTAACTAAGTTGGACGTATTTGTTCTTGTAAGCATATATATAGACATTACATTAAACAACCAATATTAAATGTAAGGAAATAAATGTGAACCAAAGAATTATAAATATTCTAATAAACTTTTATAAATAGTAGAAATCTAAGGAAAAAAAAATGATAAACATCCAGCTATGACTTAATGATTTAATCCTTTATCTCTGTGAATTAATAAGAAATAAATAAAAATTACAAAATTAACTTTACATACATCTCGCATAAATTCTAAAAAATTAGAAAACATAAAAATTACATAACTTAATACAGCGTCATAATAAAAAATTTTTTTTTCCTTGTGTTATTATACTTTGAAGTTAAAATATTTTGGGATAAAATAAGGAGAAAATGGAACAAGGATACTGTAAATTGGTAATTACTCAGAGAAAAAGGATTTCTTAATGCAAAACAAAAAATTAGGTCCTTGAAGGAAAAAATTATTTGTATCCAAAATTTATTTACTTCATGAAAAAAATGACTTTCCTAGTCTACTCTCTTGAGTCGAAATTAGTACCTTTCACTACCTAATAGTAAATATTCTATTTGAAGTAATTTTACTATTAGTCGAAGTATGAAAAATTTGTTTGAAAAATTACTTTTCTTCAGTATACACAGTAAAAAATTGTGTTATTGACTGTTTTTACACAAACTAATGTTAATTCTACATTTCAGTGTTAAATCAACACATGAGAATGTGAAATTCTACACAGAAAAAAAAAATTCTTGAACCAAGAAAATAATTTTGAAGAGTTTCATTGTCTTTGATCAAGACGAAAAATTCTTGAATCAAGTAAAATTATTTGAACCAAGAAAAATTTTTTAGTTTAAGAATCTTTTTACTTAAATCAAGAAGATGAAATTCTTCAAAAATTTTACTTGATTTTGTGTACACAAAAATTTTTACACTTAACACAATGACGAAAAATTTTTTACTGTGTACTAAAAGAAATAAATTTTTATAGCAAAATTAATTTGGAGATTTTAAAGATCAAAATTATGTTTTAATTGGTATTATTGTAATTGCGCAAACTAAACTTATAAACATCATAGAATTTTGAATATGACTCGCAAAATGAACCGGTTTTTTTTTTTTTTTTTTTTAGAATTTATGTGATCGTATATTTTTCCATACTTCAATGAGAATAAAATTATGAAAAATGTTCATCTTATTAGTATTGACATTGTCCAATAATTAAAATACACAACTCATAATTTTGGCTAATGTTCTTACTATATTAACAATTTAAATGATTAATAAAACAGTTCTTACTTGTTGAAAATTATTTGGAGTGAAAGAAAAAATTTCAAATTTTAATTTACCTTCGATCCGTATAAAATTTTCTTCAAGAAATTTTTTTCATTGAGTTTTTCAAAATTTTCATTAATATTCAAAATCACAATTAAATGCTTTATTTCATACTAGCATTTACTAGCGACTACCAAGTTGATAACTATTGCGCGTGCGCCTCATTGTAAGCAACGTGGAACGTATAACAGAAAAAGAGAGGGGAAAGAGTGAGAGAGAGAGCGAGAGAGAGAGAGAGATTGATTGAGTGGTTTGAATGGAGAGAAGAAAAGAGAGCGTGGTACGATAGCATGAATGAAACGCCTGGACGTTTCCTCAGCTCGTTCTCAAGCTAAACTTTGTACCACGATGTTTATAAATGTCGCGCATGCGTCTTTTACTACTTCAATATTATTATATTAATAATATTGTATATGTTAACTCATATTAACTTTAACACAATACAATGTCATTAACATTTATTTTAAGTTCAATTTCATTAGTGATGTTTAATTATAGTTATAAATAATAACAATAATAATAATAATAATAACTATAATCGTTTTCGTTAATTTGATATCAATAACATAATTAATTTACTTATAAAAAAAAACTTAAAATTAAAAAAATTAATCAAATTGTCGGTTCGTCTGTAGTGTTTGTACTATTTTCTTATTTGGTATATCTCTATTTACTATCCCCATTATCTATAGCCCCTTTAATTCTCCTTATTTATATATATATATATCAATTTGAGTATGATCTACATTTATTACGTGTCGTTACGTCACATCCGGTCTGTATATCCGTTTCATTTTATTTTATCATATCTGTTTGAATATCAATACCCACACAAAAAAAAGGTTCCCTTGAGCCAAGAAAATATTTTTTGACACAAAAAATTTCACTTATTCCAATAAAATTGATTCTCTTACTTTAAGAAATACGTAGGCTATAAATGGCGAATAGATATTGGGGTGGGTTAAATAAAACGACTATTTTTTTTTATCTTATTTTAATCACCACAAAAATATTCAAGATGAAGAAAAACAAATTCTTTTATAGCTTAAGCTCTTAATATCAATGTTTACGATTTATTTGGTTCCTATTTATATTTGATGAATGGAAATTTTTTTTTATTTGGAATTTTATTACTTAATAACTGATGAGTAAATCGTGAAAAACTATTTATACACAGAAAAAAAGGTTCACTTGAGTCAAGAAAATATTTTTCTTCCTAATTATTTTCTTGAGCGAAAAAAATATTATTTTTTGACACAAAAAATTTCACGTATTCCAACAAAATTAATTCTCTTGCTTTAAGAAATACGTATCTTGATCGAAGGAAATTTATTTAAGTCAAGAAAATCTTCTTGTTTTGAGAAAATTCAGCCTCTTGCTCCAAAAAATTTAGTTCTAGATAAAAGTAAATTTTCTTGTCTTGAGAAAATTTCTCTCTTGCTCAAAAAAATTAAATATCTTGATAGAAGTAAATTTTCATTAATATTTTTATTGATTAACATGTCAAATGGAAAAATCAAATAATATTAAATCATTTGTTTTCGTTGAATATGTATAATTGCACGCTAAAATAATAGAAAATAGGTATCAAATATTAAAGAGAAAAATTTTCTCACGGCGAGAAAATTGTTTTCTCAACTGAAGTAGGTGGCACTGCTTTCCTAAAGTATCTAAAAATCTTGATCAAATATAAAAATTTATTGTATCAAGTATTCATGATAATTTGAATTAAGAAAAAAAATTACTTCCACTAAGAATAGAATTTCAAGAAAAATTTTTACTCCGGCCAACTCAACTTCGATCTTTCTTCAGGCACCCGAAAATTTTCTTGAGCTAAGAATTTTGTTCTCCAGTCAATAAATTTTTCTTTCTGTGCACGTTCTAATACGTTGTATCCCACAAAATTTGACTACTTTATTTTATTTTATTTTTTTTTTTTTTAATGGAATCATAACAATATTATGCAGCTCATATAGGGTAGAACCACCGTTTTTGGCCAGTTAACATTTGAATTAATTTATAAAAAATTATAATATTATAACTATATTTTTGTTGAGTTTTAAAAAATTTATATCAAAGTTTTACAAATTGAGTTTGTAATGGTTTAGTAATGTAAATTCATTTTTATCGTTTATTTGGACGATAAATGGCCATGAACGGTACAGTGACCACAAACGGTACTTCTACCCTAAACAATATAGAGGCTAAATTGTTTAATTAATATTTTTAACTAAATATTTTCATCTAAGCCAATCTTAAAAATGAACTGTTTTTAATGTCTGCTTTACAATTTTTTAAATGTGGGTTGTGATTATATTAGAACATGAGTATATTAATACATAAATAAAAAACAGTTTTTACATAGAAGAAAAAGTATATTGATTGTGAAACTTCACTTTGCTTATTCAATTATTGAACAGTTGGAAGAATAGAAATTGATTCAAGATTTTTTTGTTACAATTTAGATAATTATTTTATTTTTTAGATATTCAGTATTTATATTACCTACAATAAATCTGATAATTGAGAATAGGTAGAACGACAGTTTTGTGGGTTGACGGGTGGGTGGACATAGCTTTCGACTATAGGGCATCCACATTCCTTTGCGTTGTATTAGTACAATATACAGTATAACTATAAATTTAAATCCTCGTTCGGACCACTTAAATTCGACTTCGGGAGAAAAAGAGAAAGGCATATTCTTATTTCCTCTTAGTTGTTCACGATAGAATTTGTGGAGGCTTGAAAATAAATTTGCTTCGAAGATTTCAGTACCATAAAAAGTCATCTGATTTTCAACAAGGAAAAAACAGCTATGTAGGAATTACAAAAAATTGTATCATTTTTTCATAAATATTCTGTAAATTTAACTTATGTCAAATTACGCACAAAATTTTTAAAATTTTATAGATTTTTTGGGAAATTATATAGCATTTGTTTTTTTGTGAATAACAAGAAAAATACAAATTGAAGTTCTTTTTTTCTAATTGTTTTTTCTTTCACGAAAAATTGAATCATTTTTCACAATTATTTTTATGTCTCAAAATATTTGACTGACATTGGTCACTTTAAAATGCCCCAGATCTTCAAGACAGATCCCGATCTTAATATAACATACATTGTTACACTCTGATCAGTTTTTTTATCTACCACGGTAATGAAACAATTTAGCTCTTTGCTTAGTTTAAAATATATTCAAATTTAATAGTATATAACATTTAAGTTTCTGCTGTCCATTAATAATAAAGGATTAATTAATAAGATAATGTTAATGCTTAGTTATATATGTAAAGATTTAACGCTTTGATAATAATTATGTATGAAAAACTGATGGCTACATGCGCCACTCAGATTAACAAATGTATTTTTTTAAAACTCTATTATTGGCCTTAAAGCTACTTGGTTTATATATAAAGAAAATAAAATAAAATACTCTGATATTAAATATATAATATAACGTAATTATCCGCAAGATCATGAGTATCGGCAAATTGTTAATCTCCTTTTTTGATGTAATGAACACTTGAAATTTTCAATTACTTTAAAGTATTGCAGTATTACTGTATTATTTTAATATTATCCTGAGTTTAAAAAATGAAGTTAGATGAGCTTAAATCAATGGTTTTAGTATAGCAGTTACGTTCATTTCAATCAATTTTTTCCACTCGGAATAATATTATAAAAATTTTTAACTCATTAATACGTACTTTTCTTGCTATTCGACAATTAGTTTAGTTTAGTTTAGTTTATTAATTTATTAATGCCAAGGTACAGGCCAAATTGCAAATTTTACAAACAATATAACAAAAACAAAGAAAGAAGAATATAATTCTCAAAAACAATGAGAAAATGTAGATACATTGCACAGTAGGGTGTGTCAAAATGTAACTGGATACTTCCGGCCAAATTTTGAAATTTTAGCGGAAATGCCCAAACAAAGCTCCTGTTAAAAAATTCTTTGAAAATCAAATAAATCCTTTTACGCTCAAAATATGTCAAGAAACGACCAACCCAACTCCTGTGAAAAGCGGAACTCAAAATTCCAATTTTAAGAGGTCCATCACGGAAGTTACATTTTGACACACCTTATTGCACAGCAATTTAGTTGCATCGATTCAACACTATACTTTATTCTACCAAAAACTTCACATAACAAAAATTTTTTTCCTAATCAACCATCTAAGTTTAATAACTAATCAAAAATTTGATTCTTAAAAACTTTCAGGCTATAGTATTTAACTATTTCATTCAGTAATTCTTCCCATATTCGTATCACACTCACTAAAAATTAGATCTCCAGATATACTGTTGAAAAATGTGGTAGTTCAAAAAGTAAATGTTTCTTCTCTGCAAGTCTATTTGAACGTCTAATAACAATTACGTCTTGGTATAATAAATAAATATCTTATCCAATCTAATATTACTTTAAGTAAATTTTCAAAATTATTACAGAAATGAAATTAATTAAGAAAATTTTCTATCAGAATTTTATTATAAGTATGTAATAATATCTTCATGGTAAGCTTAGAAGACTTGAATGTAAATTTCAAACTAAAGATTTCAAAATTAGTCAAACAAATACTTGCTATATACAAATTAAAAACTAAAATTAAGCGGAGCTGATGACAAAGAGAAATCTTTCTAAGCTTTAATTGGAAACAACTCTGATAAAAATGAAAATTTTGCATCTTAAATTTTATAAATTTAAACTTACATATTAAACAATATTATTAAAAATGTAAATATACGATGTTAATGTATCTATTAGCTTGTCATTCAGCCTATGGAGCCTTGGCATAAATGTCGATTAATAAATAAATAAATTTCTAAATTCTAAACAGAACAACTAATTAGCAATAAATCTAACTCCACAAAAAATGTTGTTTCTTGAATAATGAGTCAATGCATGATGGACGAGCCTATGCTAGATTGATAGACCTAAAAAATAAAGTAACTCTACAGCCGATTTATAGAGTAGGGTAAAAGAAAAAGATATTTATTATTGTCGACAATTAACGTAATTCTATATTATTTCAAATATTCCGCGCTTATTTTCTTCACTCACTAAACCAAGCATCAGCTGGAATTGTAATGGGCATGCGCAGAGGGAAAAAATTTACCGATGCTTAGATTTATAAAAATCTAACTATTGCATTTGTCCTCATTGCGTAATTTTTGAAAAACTTTGCTATATAAATGAAAATTTGTTATTTTTGTATAAGATCTTTTTTGGTTTTAAAAAGAATTTTTATTACCTAGGTTTAACATTTTACATATAAATATTCTTATAAAAACTTGAACTAAAATTTTCTTAAATCAAATTTGGTTCTTACCTAATTATAAAGCTATTCAAAAATCCGTTATTAATGTATTTTTTTACCTGTTCTATAAAATTTTGAATAGTTTTTGATCAACGATAATAATTAATAATGCAATGGAAAAGAATTAATTTTAAGAATTTTTGTAAAAAATCCGAACTTAAGGGCAGTTCTAGCCATTACAAGATCGTGAATTTCTCTTAAACAATGAAAAATTTTTTAAAAAATGCTCTGCTACTGAATAGATCATTAGATTTATTTTCTAGCAGATCGTTTTTATCGAAATTTTCAATTATTTCAAAAAAATTTATTAATCTGTAATGGCTGTTGCGAATGCAACAAAGATAGTGCAGTGTCTCTCGATGAATGCATGCAAGAAGAGAAAAAGACGGGAACCGTTCTTAAGATAGAAAACCTACTTCCATTTCGGCTGCTGAATGTTATCGAATTCGAGGAGCTGATTTTCAAAAAGGTATCTTTTTATATTCTAAAAGAACAGTTTTTTGAACTTTTTAATATTAATTACTTCAATAATTATAAATATTTCTTAATTAAAATCGAATTGTAGTTTCATAACCGATAGCACTTTTTAGCTAAATTAAAAAAGTTCAATAAAAATATTTATAATTGAAGATAACCAGTTTCTTTTGTCTCGATTAATAAAAAATGAAAAGATACCCTTTTGAAACTCAACTCCTCAAATATATTTTTACACTCTTCGGAATATCGTATATATCGAGACATTTATTTTTTTCCAAATATATAAATCATATATAAATGCTGCATAGATTTTCGAATAAATATATTTCCATGCTGGACTCTCCAATGCTTAGCATTATGAGCCGTGCAATAAAAAGAAAAAGATAAAACACATTTTCTTGTAATGATTTTGCAATTATACTCCATAAATGTTACTACATAAGCACTTTAACTTTTCCCATGAATATTAATCAATTTACATTTCCATGCAAAATTGAATAATGTGTCTTAGTTGAGACAAGATTTCATTCATTTTCTGTTGTATCACTTCCTAATCAATAATTACTGTAAAAACGCCAATAATTATGATAAAATTATCAATTAAAAAAATATTAAAAAAAAACACTGGAATCAAAATGTTTAAATGAATGCATTTAAAGACCAGAGAGGCCAGAGAAATGATACATCCCTGAGATCAGTGTCTTTAGTTGATCCATCGTGGCCTTCTCTCGTGTGTAGCTGCAGATACAGACTACCCCCACTCCTGGCGAAGCAACCGTAAGGCCCGAGGACTTAAGCCCGTTTGATGGCACGAATGAGAAGGGTATGGCTATCTGTTCTACAGAGAAGAAATATAATGAGTGAGGAAGGTAGAGAGAGAGAGAGAGAGAGAGAGTGAGCGTTGGACTTAACTCTCGAGTGCTGTCGTGCTACACTGAATTCGTGTGCGTTCATTCACGTTTATGCCTCCAAAGAAAGTCCTTAAATAGTGTGTGCACCGCGTAAGTACGGGAGCCAGCCAACAAGCACCAACAGGTCGCCACCGTCTGAAATCACGCTGTCACACGCTCAATAGAGAGAAGAACAATCTTGTTTTTTCATTTACATTTTTTATTCGTTTGTTTGATTATTTCTTTTTATTTAGATTTTTTTAAACCATATGTTTCCTGTTCTTCTATTTTATTTATTTTAGTGTCAGATTATTTTTTAGCTTCAGTATTTCAAGCATAGAATCGATTGAATGAACGTGCATTATCTGAGTATTATCGCTCCTCGTTGTTCTACTGGACCTATAACCTCGCTTACTTCTCTCTAACATCTCTCGTGTTCCCTGTTAGTTCAGTACGTACAGTAGTGGATACGTATACTATACTTTATATATGTTATATTGAGATTTTTTACTTCAGAGCTTAGACTTAGCTCTATGTCTGTCCATTCCATTCCCGGAGTATGCATTTGGCATGTACATTGAAAACTAGCTGTACTGTCGCGGTCAAGAAGAATACATATTTTTCAGTTACTTAATTTTCAATTTTCGTCTTTTTAAATTAAGTTTTATGCACAGAAAAAAAGGTTCACTTGAGCCAAGAAAATATTTTTCTTCCTAATTATTTTCTTGAGCGAAAGAAAAAAATACTATTTTTTGACACAAGAAATTTCACTTATTCCAACAAAATTAATTCTCTTGCTTTAAGAAATACGTATCTTGATCCAAGAAAATTTATTTAAGTCAAGAAAATCTTCTTGTTTTGAGAAAATTTCTCTCTTGCTCCAAAAAATTAAATATCTCGATAGAAGTAAATTTTCATAAATATTTTTATTGATTAACATGTTAAATTGGAAGATCAAATAATATTGAATCATTTTTTTTCGTTCAATATGTAAAATTGCACGTTAAAATAGTATAAAATGGGTATCAAATATTCAAGCGAAAAATTTTCTCAAAGTGAAAAAATTTTTTTCTTAGCTGAAGTAGGTAGCGCTGCTTCCCTAAAGTATCTAAAAATTTTGATCAAATATAAAAATTTATTGTATCAAGTATTTACGATAATTTGAATTAAGAAAAAATTACTTTAATTCCACCAAGAATAGAATTTCAAGAAAAATTTTTACTTCGGCCAACCCAACTTCGGTCTTCCTTCAGACACCCGAAAATTTTCTTGAGTCAAGAATTTTGTTCTTCAGTCAAGAAATTTTTCTTTCTATGTGAATCAAGGTGATTTCTTTGAAATCAAGACAGTTTTTCTTTTTAAAAAATAATTTACGAATTAAAAAAAAAGCCTTTCGGCAGCCGAAATGGAAGTAGATTTTATACTACAATAAAAATAATAAGTTTAAAGGCGTTTAATCAATTAAAAGTTTTAAAATTTTAGTAATTTCGAGAAAGAAAACAGCAAATTTCCTAAAAAAAAATATCAGACTTAAATGTAATTTTTATTTGACATATACAACAAAATATGAAAATTAAAGCTTACTGAAAGAGCTTTCAGGTAAATTTTACAGAAATTCAATACAATGTTGCATTCAAAAGTTATTCAATAAATAAACTGTAAAAAAGTGTATTTTTAGGATTTTGAAAATTAACAAATCCTGTAATTTGAAAACTATATGACCGACTAAGCTCATATTTGATCTTGACCTTTGTATTTATCAGTAGAATAAATATACTGAATTTCGTAAAGATCCGTTGCGAATTGTAGACACCATCGTCGTGACGAGCCGCGTTCTATCCCATACATAAGCTTTTGAATCATATGTATTTTCTGACAACAAATTAACAAAATAGCTATTATTTTCCAATATCCATAACTTTTTTAAAAATTGATCTATCTAATACATTTCTATTGGTATTTGATTTTCTTTTGCATGATAATGTAATCGGAAAGCAATAAATAAGAAACTAAAAAATAGAGGCAGTTGTGAAAAGTTTAAGAAATAATGGGATGAAGGCAATTAGTATTAAAATTTAAAAGCTTTCAATAAAATTAGAGACAGGCTTATTATTATGTCACACTAATTTACTATTTTTCATCATTTCTTTTTTATCCATATTATGGTTCGCCTTTTTAAATATGAGCCTTCTCTGAATATATTACTTTACAGTTTATTAGTTCTCCTCCCTCATAATCGCTCTAAGAAAGTCAATAGATAGCTTATGTCAATATTTTTTATTGTGATAAACAAAATTTAGTATTTGTAACAGAAAAAAATCAAACATTCTCGAGAATAGCTTGATTTATGATACATAAATGATACACTGAGAAAAAAAATTTTTTATTGATAAAATTTTCTTGACATGTTTTTTCGAATTCTTTTATCTAACCAGAATAAAGTTACGAATTTTTGTAAAAAGAGCTTTATTTATTTATCATTCCCTACTCTCAATTTGAAGGTTATCCTAATATCTTAAAAAATTTTCATCGAGGCATTATAAAAAAATATCAAAAATATCGAAGATGAATCTATAGTTTATTTTTTTTTTTCAAAAAGTATGTTTTAAAACAAAAATTTTGAAAAATTTTTGTTAAAAAAATTGAGTTAATTTTTAACAAAGTTATGGATATTGAAAAACAAAAAGGCTATTGTTTATTAATTCGTAACTATTCGCTGTTTGAACAAAACATTTCTAAAAAGTGCCTGCAGTGAGGTTGAAACAGAAAAAAATTTTTTTTCAGCGAAATCGAAAGTTTTCGGGTTTAAAAGTGCTCAATTTGACATAAAATTGCCCATACACTTTTTTAAGTATTGAAAGAATTTGTCGATTTGATCGAAATAGTTTTCAACTAATTCAAATAAATCTATTTAAATCTTTATCTATCGTAATAAAAGCAGACATTGAATTTTTTTTATCGGAAAGTTAATAAATTTTAATTGTTAAATTTATTTTATTTTTGGGCCAACAGAAAAAGAAACTTCTTGTACCAAGAAAATTTTAATGAAGACAAAAGTTATTTTAAAGCAAAAAGAAATTTTCTTGGCTTAAGAAACTTTGACTTTATTCAAGAAATTTTCAATCTTCCTTAATATTTTTTTGAGCCAAGAAAATTTACCCTCCAGTCAAAAATGTTTTATTTCAGTAAAGAAATTTTTGCTTAGATAGTCGCTTTTTCTCGCTCAGCTTATATAATGCTTCTAAAATGTGTTTCTATTGATTGATCCTATCAAATTCTTTATTTAAGAAAAATTCTTAAAAACCAAGAATAATTTTTTTTTCGAACTTTATATTCTTGATTCAAGAACAAGTTTCTTCATTCTGTGTGGCCAAAAAATTTTTAAAATAAACTCTTTTGAAAATATCGAAGTGCTTTGTTCGAATAAAATAATTCTGGAGAATTTTTTTCTCACCCTCGAATTTTAGCTTCCTCATTCGTCAGTTAATTTTTTGAATTCATTCAAACTGAATATATCTCAAATCAAGAGTAAAATTGAATATAAAATAGTTTTTTTGATTCAAGCACTTTTTCTTGAACGTACATACTGATCCATTTATTCAGTATGATTTATATTAAACACAGTTTTATGAATTAAATCCTTGAAAAATAAATTTCAAATCTTAAAATAGTTTTAAAATATATTATTATTATAATTATTATTATGAAGTATATTTTTGTAGTTTCTATAAATATTATTCATTTGCTTTCACGATTGGGTGTTTACGTGGCGTTTTGCCACAACCTGTATGTGTATATATAGACGTGTGTATGTATGTATGTGTGTGTGTGTTCGTGTGAAAGAAATTTTAGCAATTACTCTACGGTTGTTTATAAAAGTGTATAAATATATTCAGTAGCTTAACTGTATTATACTACATTTGTATATAGTGTATTCTAGAGTACAGATAAGAGTATAGAGTGAATTTAATAATCGGCGTGCACATGCTCCACAAGTGCACAGTAAAACGGTGAACACACCACATAAGCAAAGAAGACCGACGTTTTCGCAATGTACTGTATAGACTTAACTTCTCAGTTCTTGGCAATGTTCCCTTGTTAACTTCTGGAAGCAAACAGATCCTCAAGTAGTGAGATGAGAGCACCAGAGGTAACTTGGCCGGATTCCTCATCCTTTTTTTCTTCTACTTCATCTTCATCGTCATCTTTTTCTTAAACTTACAACCAAACGTTGTGACTTTTATTTATATACTTGTGTGTTGTGTAGGATCGTGAAAAGTTCGATGCGGTTTAATGTCCATCTAAATTTTCATACCGGAAGCTCGTCTGATCTTTTTAAATAATACACACAGGCTATAAATGGCGAATAGATATTGGGGTGGGTTAAATGAAACAACTTTTTTTTTTATCTTATTTTAATCACCACGAAAATATTCAAGATGATGAAAAACAAATTCTTTTATAGCTTAAGCTCTTAATATCAATGTTTACGATTTATTTTGTTCCCATTTATATTTGATGAATGGAAATTTTTTTTTATTTGGAATTTTATTACTTAGTAACTGATGAGTAAATCGTGAAAAACAATTTATACACAGACAAAAAGGTTCATTTGAGCCAAGGAAATATTTTTCTTCCTAATTATTTTCTTGAGCGGAAAAAAATACTATTTTTTGACACAAGAAATTTCACTTATTCCAACAAAATTAATTCTCTCGCTTTAAGAAATACTTATCTTGATCCAAGAAAATTTATTTAAGTCAAGAAAATCTTCTTGTTTTGAGAAAATTCAGCCTCTTGCTCCAAAAAATTTAGTTCTAGATATAAGTAAATTTTCTTGTCTTGAGAAAATTTTTTTCTTGCTCCAAAAAATTAAATATCTCGATAGAAGTGAATTTTCATTAATATTTTTATTGATTAACATGTCAAATGGAAAAATCAAATAATATTAAATAATTTGTTTTCGTTGAATATGTATGATTGCACGCTAAAATAATAGAAAATAGGTATCAAATATTAAAGAGAAAAATTTTCTTACGGTGAGAAAATTGTTTCTCAACTAAAGTAGGTGGCACTGCTTCCTAAAGTATCTAAAAATCTTGATCGAATATAAAAATATCTTGTATTAAGTATTTATGATAGTTTGAATAAAGAAAAAATTACTTCCACAAAGAATAGAATTTCAAGAAAAATTTTTAAAAATGGTCTGACATGATTCTTTGTTAAATCAAAGTTGAAAAAAAGTAAATTTTTATTTATTTACACAATTTAATAATAATTAAGAAATAAAAAACACAATTTATTAACTGCATGATATTTGTTCATAAAATTTTAGAATTTAAAAAAAAAATAAACGAAAACATATTGATTTTGTTGCAGTTATTAAGCGAATAATACTTTTTCTTGTCATTAATCAAAACAACGTTATTGTAAACAAAATATTTTTAAAAACAATCTTCTAAACTTCTCGATTGATAACGAAACAACTGTATTCGTACTTATATTATAACTCAAACTTAAATTTTCAATCGCATTTAAATAGCGTCGTGTTTTGATTACTTCTTAATTATTTTCTGTATCGGAATAATTGAACGATATCCGGCTGTCGGTGTAATTAAAAAATACACGTGTTATCCAAGGTTACAAAACGTTACGCCATTGCATCGCTCAGTTACGATATGTATATGTGAACGATCCATTCAAACTATGAGTATATTTATTCCAGTTTTTTTTTATCTTCAAACAGAAATAATTAAAAGTAAAAATAAGTATCTTTCAAAGTAATAAAATTCTGCTGTAGTGAAACTTCCTTCATGCTTTAATCAAATGAAAAGAAGTGTTTTTTTAATTGGAATATATTCGATTAAATTTTTGGTCAGGGAAAAAAGTTTTATTTTAAATTGTAGAAAAATTTTTAGAATTCAGAACAAAAATATCAAAAAATTAATTTATTTTATCTTATAAGCTCATAAAAATGATTATTTATACTTTAATTACATTTTTCCTTTGCATTTTGATTAAAATTATTTCCAGTTGCAATAAATTACTAAAAAAATTAACTGTAGTGAAAATAAATAATCATAAATTTAAAAGATTTGATTAAAAAAGTTTATTTCAGAAAAATCCGTGCTATAAGTTACGTCGATTAATTTTTTTCATTAATATTACAGATGTTCAAAATTGAAATAAATTTTCCTTATTTATATTTTTAAAAATTTCTTTTTAAATGAAATAAACCCGAAGATTTTTAGTTTAAACGTGGACTTAATCGTGAAAATTAAAAAAAAGTTGAATGCAATATATTGAGTTTATTTATGCTTCAATACGATGCTTGCATATCATTTAGTGTGTGTGTGTGTGTGTGTATTTATATACAGTGTGCGTAACATAAGAGAGAAAGTATGAATGAACGTGTGTACATGAGAAAAAGAGACAAGAAAGGAATCGTGAGTAAATGAGACAGACCGATTCATGAATGAACTTTGTATAACAAGGATAGAAGTCATGAGTGAAATAAATATAGAAACAAGCTGAGAACCAGAATAAAATAGAATACTGATCGTTATTTAAGAACTTTGCGGCTAGTTTCTTTTCTAGAAGATTTCAAGAAGTTGTCTTGTAGATTTTACAGACTACTAACAGTTTATCAATTAACATGCACATTAATTTGCGGAGTAAAATATCTTTAGAATTTTCTAATTGTTAATTAATATTATTAACACAATTTCAAGCTTTAATAACAAAAAAAAAAATTTCTTAAATTTACTGAAGAGTTAGATAATCATTTACACAGTAAAAAATTTTGAGTCAATGCGTCAAAAAATTTTGTGTTAAAAATTTTTACGTTAAATATTTAACACTTTTTTGTGTTAATTTAACACAATAAATGTTCAATTTACACATAAAAGTGTTAAATATTTAACACAAAATTTTTTAACGCAATGACGCAAAATTTTTACTGTGTACGACCTCAGTTTTTTTTTTTGACGAAGCAAGTTTGAAAAAAAAAAAATAAATAAAAAGCATTAAAATAAAAACTATAGAAATTTGATAAAAAAAAAAGTCCTTATTAAATGTCATGCACAGAAAAATTCGTAAAGAGTATGAACATTCGCAACTACATATCGTTACTGCCGTTTGATAGTAAATGTAATTAAAATGAAGATCACTATTTTTATTAGTAATATTATAAAAAATTTATAGAAGTAACTAATTAATTTTCTCGATTTTATTTATTGTAATGTTTTAACTATTTAAACTCGACACTTTGACTTCTTCGGAACTTGACAAAAAAAAAAGAGTTTTTAAAGTGAACCTCATGTTGCCATACTACCGCAGAGTAATACAATGCAGCTGGAAGAAGTAGAAAAAGTAGAAGATGAAAAAGTAGGCAGTCGACCTTCCTGGGGGCCTTGCTACATGTAACAGACCTAAAAACATCAGATCGTTTCGTATTCCGTCTGTTTAACAGAGTAAAGACGGACTTCAGTATAGTTTGACTCCGACTTCTCATGTACATTCATACTACACATCAATGTTTAAATAAATATCTTTATCATTTTACTTAATTCTCAACTACGACTAGTGAAAACGGAAAATGATCTAAAAATTCGTTTTTAGAAAAATTTTAATATTATGTTGATTATTTTATAATCATAAATATAAAGTACAGCAAAGAAAATAGTCTACAAAGTAAAAGGTTCATTAAATAATTATAAAATTATACATTTTTCACTAATAATTCATATTGAAGAAAATTCTCTACGTGAATTTAGGAAAAATAGATTTTATAAAATATTGTTCAAGCATTATTACATTTTTTGACGATTATATGAATGAATTAATGACAAAAATTTTCAATGAAAGCTACTAATTAATCTATTTGCTGAAAAAACTACGATTTCTTCCCTGCTCATAGAAATTGAGGCACAATCTCATGTTCGTATTTCGATTTTAGTGAAAATCAGTTTAAAATGTTCTCAGCGGCAAAATTATTTATTTTTAAACAATAAATTGTTATTACAAACATGAATATTAACATTAAATTAATTACAAGTTAAAACAAGTAGAAAAAAGAACTAGCTGAAAAATCCCGCCATTTAAAACATTTTTTGAATACTTTTATAAATAATATATATATTAAATAGATTTTATAGAAATTTATTATATTTATCTTTATAAAAATAATTTAAAACATAAATAATAATTTAGAGCGTTGAATATACTTCTATTGTATAACTTCTGTGTAAAAAGCACATAAAATACTTTATTTAAAAAAAAATAGGTAGAAACAATTAACTTTAGCAAAAGTTGTAATAAATTTAAAAATAAAAAATTTTCCTTCTTGAGAATTAAAAAATCAATCTGAAAATGTGTGTATAATATTTTTTATAACAGAAAAATTGAAAGCGCGTGATGTTTTCCATTCAATCGAAACTTCAATGATAGCGTTGATCCATTCATAAAAAGCCTGAGGCATAAAGTCAACCTTCTCTTCTAACACTACAAAATGTCGTCTCTATCATTCATTCCCACCGTTTAATCATTCCCTCTTCTAATTTTCTCTCACAGTATTCTTCTTTTCTTTCACAATCATATGTTATCTTCGCTTACTACAGGTTTTGCGTAGGCATGTCATCCCTACTAAAAAACTATCCCCTCCAAGCTGCTTTACTCCGAACAATCATCGGGTTTAATCGTACAAGCACGATCCAGTCTTCAGTCGGCTATTGATGCGCGCGCATTGTACAACTTTATGCGCGAAATTCAAATTTTTTAAATTTATAAACAACATCAAATTAAATTTTATCAAAGCAGTTTTAACTAGTTAACAAAAATTTTTGTATAATTAACAGAAAAATTGTTTTTATTGTGGCTTAAAAGTTTTATTGATATTTTTTTACTTACAAGCTTTTAATGCAGTTAATATTAAATAGTGAGTTACTTGGTGTTAATTGTGGAAATTTTTATTATTTTATTAAAAATAATAATGTTAATTATTTCAATGCTCATTATGTGGATGAATTTGTAAAATTAGTCGCTGAAAAAATTTTTTTTTGGAGTGTTCTGATGGATTGCCGGTTTTCGAACCGGTGACGGTGTTTCGCAGTACTGGAGACAGATAGGATTATTTTAGGGGAAAGACGACATTTTGCGGGTATACATTTAATAATTTGAATTTATTTTTTATAATTTTCAATTGTAAAAAAAAAAAAAAAAAAAAAAAAAAAAATAGTAATAGTACAAAATAAAATCGAATATATAATAATACATATTTAAATATTGACGTTTGTAAATATCGCTTTTTAATAATTATCTTTCTCATATACATTTTATCATTATTGTATATAATAGCGACTCGAATGTCTGTGACCTGAAGCAATCGCTATGTCGATGATGATAGCTGTGCACATTCCATTCGTCAGAGACTGAATGGTTTGATTGTTTCAATTACAGACAACGGATGTAGTTAAGCATATGCACAAAAAAGTATATTTTTCATTGATAAAATTATATTAGTTTTTAACAACGTAAAATCAAAGATTATTGTAGTTAGTTAAAGTGTGATAAAATATTCGATTAGTTAAAAAATTATTTAGGAAATTATAAGCAGCGTGGTATAAAAATATACGAGGATACTTTAAAAGTAGTCAAGGGATTCATTATAGCAAGTAAAATGTCTACAATCTTAAAGGAAAGCGTAGGTGCTTAAAGTAGGCGCTCGAGGCATCGCAACGCCCACTATCGGCGCCCACTACATGATATCGTATATGATGTGTAATAATCTGTTGGCTAAATTTTAAGCTGCACGATTGTAAAAATATTAAAACATTTTCAGATATCGATAGTTGAAAAGAGATAAATTAATTTAAGTACAGAGAATTTTCGGTTATTTTCACATAACAATCCAAATAATTGTTCAATTATGTCAATGATATTTTTAGCTTCAACAATTATTTACGGAAATACACAAAATTTATGACGGATTTCAAATCAATATGTTTTTAACCGCGCCGATATTGAAGGTTGTTTTGAACGAAAGGTCAAACATCTATATTTTATTTATAAAAATTATTTAAAAAGCCAGCAATTTCGCAAATAAATACAGTGGATGAAACCGTCAGAAAAAAAATTAGTAGGAGGAAAAATAAATAAAAAAGAAAACAGCGGAAGAGATTAAGAAGGAAGAAGACCCTTGAGAGTCTGGCTCATTTACCTGGTTGGTATACAATGAAAGGGCCTGGATCCCTGGAAACGGCATTGGTACGTGAGCACAACCATCTGTCCCTCTTGTGTAAAATATTATTTTCATCTTGTTCGTATCTGTAGTTACAACTACATCGTCTCTTTCTACCAGCCACACATCTGCCAGAATTCTTAAGAAGTTCTCATTCAAGCTATGGACGCTGACTTTACCTAAAATTTTTTTCTGCTGCCATGAGTTCTCTCTTCAGTGAAGAAAGCAAGCTCGATTGAAAAAGATCTCTTTTTCGTAGCGCATTCTTTTTCTTTACATGTAAAGACTGTTTTCTTCTATTTTTATAACCTTACACTTTTAAAAGTTATTGGTCACATTGATTTTGTTCGCTCCCGTCTTCTGGTTTTTATTAATTTCTTTTTGTCATTCAAACATTTTATCTACCTCTTCTTGGATTAATTTTTTTTTTCATACATGTGCTGTAGAAAAATTTGCTTCTGGTCAATAATGTTGATTTGTATGATTGGTATGGAAAAATTAAAAAATAATGATGTCGTTCAAACAACTTATATTTTCGAAAATTCAAAACTATAATCTAACGTATATATTGTATTTAAAATAAAATAGTCCACGCGAGTTTCTCTTTGAAATGTACAATAATAGATTTGTACAGCGTTGAGCCAAGAATAACTGTGGGCGTCACAATAATAGAATACACACTGGGGATGCTGTAAGTGTAATCTTATAAAAAAATCTTTAAATATTTGATATTAACCCGAATAATTGATTGGTAGGAGAGTAGAATTGATTTCTGTCTATTAATTCGTAGGATGATGTTGCAAGCGAGCCTTGAATGCTAATCAGAGAATGCGAATTATTTTTTTTACGAATTCAAAAATACCAAATTTTTCATTAATATCTAAAAACTTTTGAAAATTCAAAGATTTCATTAAAAATTGATTGAATTTAAACATTTTTTGTCAATTTTAAGATTACTGTCTTATGTAAATCCTAGAAGATGACATCGATTATCTTAAGCAACAAAAGAAAAACCAAAAACCTTCTACCTACATAATATAAACCCACTATTATTGATATTTTATACGTGTTCTGTTTTCATAAGAAAATTATCATAATTACCTTGAAAATAAATTTTTTTTTTACAATTAGAATAGATGAATTATGTTATAATATAAGGAAAAATTGAAAACATAAACTAAAAAAAGATTAATTTGTGTTACAGGTGGGGATGAAGCGCGTGTTACGAGGGCGGGACACGAATGTGAGGACACAATCTCAAATGGAACTACGTCGACACCTACATTATCAGCACTTCCACCACGTCCAGGCTGGGCAGTGCGTACATCAACAGGCCTCATATCGTCACCAGCAACTCCACCACCAACACTGTCATCTTCATCAGTTTCATCACTATTCACATCTTCACCATCATCATCAACGGCATCACTGCATGGTGTCCAAAGATCAGAATGGGCTGATTGCGCGAGCGTGTTGCCATCATCATCGTCACCGTCATCCATTCGTTCGACAACTTCTGGTGTCAGACAACAAATATCAGCGCCAACGTCTGGTAAAATCAACGAACAACCACCCCTGGTATCAAGTGTCAGCGGAGCAAATTTGTCAACACTTACAGTACCAGTCCACACAATCCATCACACAGCTCAATCAACTGGGTGCTTACCTGAACGTTTAGAAGTTAAAGAAGTTCAAATGTCAGGTCAAAATGGGCTGTTGGCACGGCCATCATCATCATCCGGTTCAAGTGGTGGTAGTCCTAATATTAATCCATCTTCAGCTAATAATTTACCGACGCGTGTACATGGGCATGATCACACGCGTCCATTACCACCACCACGATTACCGGAAACAATATCGACAATAGCACCATTAACTGCACCTTTAACTCCTTTATCAACATCAAGTAGTTTTCGTACGAATTCACGGTTGCAATCGATAAATACTGCTGGAACGACAACTAATTCAAGTGATAACAATACGCAACATCTTCGCAATGATCGTACTCTTGGAGAAGTTACGTTGACGGTGCCGAGACCTGATGTTGAACGCATTGTCAATGAGTATGTTGAAACACCATTTCGACAGCCGACCAGTCAAAAATGCCTAAAAAATGAGAGGAGACAACAGCACAATCAATTCCACCATCATCGGCATCATCATCACCATCATCAGTCGACACCACAAAATCAACAAATACAGCTTCACCAACAACAGCAGCTGCAACAACAACGGCAACAAAAGCAACAGCGTTCACAACTCCAACAATTGAGTAATGATCAACAAGTGCAACAACAACAACAACAGCATCAGCAGCAGCAAAAACAACAGCAACAGCAACAACAAGTCGAACAAGAGTCAACAGAAACACGATCTGTAAGACGACATCAAAATCACTTACTTCAGTCGTCGCCGGGTCAACCGATAACCAAACAACCAGTATCATTTACGAAAGAACCAGCCACTACAGGATCGGGATCGTTAGGACGACCCAACGATAGTAGCTTATCTATTATGTGTGATTATTGTGGCAGGTGTAAATGTGAATCATGTCGCGAACCACCACCATTACCCAGTCGATGGTTATGTAATAATTCATGTTTTTGTTCAGCAGAAACAGCTTTAGACTATGCATCATGTTTATGTTGTGTTAAAGGACTATTCTATCATTGTGGTGATGCTAATGGTAGTGGTGATTCAGAAGTTGGTGGTAGTTGTGCTGATGAGCCGTGTTCGTGCTCTGGATCACGTAAAACAGCACGATGGACATGTCTAGCTGCATTAACTATGGTTTTACCATGTCTATTGTGTTATTGGCCATTGAAAGGATGCGTAACAATATGTGAAGCTTGTTATGCACGGCATGCTGCACAAGGATGTAAGTGTGATCCTATGGCAGTTGGTCGTTCATTCGGTGGCCCACCGGGTACGTTAATAGTATCAAGAGATTCACGCGATCCTGAAAAACGACTACTCGATCCAGTTACACCAGATTTATAGTAATAGCTCTAGTAGTAATAATAATTATTTAAAGATAGAGTAATATTAAATGCAAATAAAGTTAAATAATTAAAATATTAATAATAATTATTCTATTTTAAGATAATACTAACACAATTGTTATAATAAAAATAAAAATAATTATTTTAATTTTAATTATACTAATATTGATAATAATAATATTAATAATAATAGTAATAATAATGATAATAATAATAATAACCACTACTACTCTCTGACGGATCCAAAGTGCGGTAGAGTACGGTAATGTACGGCAAATTTACGGTAGGGTACGGTAGAGTACGGTACGTACAGAGATTTACCGTAATACAGTATGACGCCGTAAATTACGGAGATTGTACGGCAAAGTACCGCGATTGTACAGTAATTTACCGTTATTGTACGGTAACTTATCACTAAAATAGGGTATATTTGACGGTAGGTTACCATTGGAATACGGTAATGCGGAAAGTTCAGAAGTATATATTCTACCGTATTTTTACCGTACGCTACCGCAATTGTACCGTAATTTTACCATTATATACCGTATTTTCATCGTTATTTACTGTACGTTACGATGTTTTACGGTTTTTACTGTGCAAAAAGAGTGCTACTGTAATCTACGGTGGCCATACGGTATATCGACCGTATTTTTACCGTAGAATACCGTAATTCTACGGTATTTCAGATCCGCCAGGGCTACCATTGTTATTTTGATTATTATTGATGTGGTTATAATTATTTTAATAACTACCATTATTATTATTATAATTATTAATGTTAATATTAATACATACAAAACATTATTTAAGTGCATTAATGTATGCAATAAATGAACTAATATGAAGAGTTGGATTTATTAATTGAATAAAAAGAAATAAAAGTTGTACCAAAGTGACTGACAATTATTTCCAACTAAATGGACATATTCAGACATAATTATATTCTAAAAAAAAAAAAAACTAAGTTGATGTTTAATTGATTTTAATATTAAATAGATATATATAGTTTGCATTGAGGTCATTATTTAAAAATCACTTTTTTTGATCAACAAGTATCATTATTTAAATGATAACTTTATCGTAAATATAAATTAAAAATAAACAGTCCGTCATTAGTGACTCATACGATGTTAGCTGATGTAGAAATATTTATTTGAATTCATGGTAATAATATTAATTATTATATAACAATAGTTAAATTGGTAATAATAATAATTATAATATTAATATTAATGATAAATAGTAGCTATAAAAATAATAATGATAATGGTAGTTGTACTGATAATAGAATAAAAAAATGCAAATAATAATGTTAACAATAGTATATACAAATAATAATAATAATATTGCAACAATGATGCAACGATAACTAATTGTAATGGATTTATTAATAAGTAAATGATTGATACAATAATGAATCGAATATTCTGATTTTATTGTATATTCCATTTATATAACGAAACAAACAAACTTTTTACATGGTTTATTAATGAACAAAGTATCTGTTATAGTTTCAACAATTAAATCAACTATAATAATAGTAATAACAATAATAATAATAATTTTAATAATAAAAATAATTATAATAATATTAATAATAGGAATTATTAATAAATAAATAAAATTGGTCGCGTTATACGCTGAGGGTCAGAATTTTGGAAACTTGGTTTTCTTTTAATCATATTTCGTGATAATAAATAAATCATAAACAAAATTATGTAATTAAATTTATAAATTGATGTGTCAATTAAAAAAGCGCCGGGTGTTTTTGACTTTTTATTTAATTTTTTTTCCAGTATTATCTAGTCTTGAGAACGTTTTGTCAATTACGGAAAACAATTTTATCTATCAATTTATGTATATATATACATATATATGTATATGTATATATATATGTATAAATAATATTTATTTTTATTTGTTCCAATTAATATATAAATCAATAATAAAAAAAATAATAACAAAAAAAAATTTTTAAACTTTTTTAATTTAATTTTCATTATGTTTTTAATTAGTCTACGTGGTATCGCTACTTTTTTTTTTTTTTTTGTAACAAATTATTTTTTTTATGTATATATATTTATATATACATAATTAAAAGTGAACGAATGATTGTGCAAGTGATAAAGAGTAAAAAAAAAAGAATGAGAAAAATTAGATTGAGTGGTTGATTGATAATGTAATATTATATAAATTTCAACAAAGTTTTGAAAATTGATAAGTACACAATACAGGGAAATTTCAAAAACTTTGATTTTTAAGTGTCTCAAATTTTTGGAATTAAAGTTGAAGATTACACGGCGGTACTCGAGGCCCTCCACTTGTTCTTGGTAAAAAATGGTGGGTAGTCAAAGTCATAGGACAAAAAAGTTGAAGAGACTTTACTGTATCTTATTTAAAGCTACACTTAGGCTTAATTTTCATATAAAAATGTAAAGCTAATTTTTGTTTTATATTCTTGAGTTTAGACTTGGAATTAGATCCAACTAAATTAACTCCACAGGTACAAGTCAGTATACACAGTAGAGAGAGAGAGATTGAGTGATTGAGAGCGTGAGTGTGAGAGAGAGAGAAAGAGAGAGAGAGTAAAAGATAAAAAGAGCGAAAGAAAGTACTAATTCTTATCATATATTTTTTCTTCGAGACATATTTATAACCAATTCATTTAATAACTTATTCGTAATTATGTGGAGGAGAAGTGAAATTTAAAATTTCAGCAAATATCCATAAAAATGCTTAATGTATGATCAATTTGAAAGAAAAAATTGAGCGACAGTTATGTAGTTAAACAATTTGAAGCAAATCTAAATGTAAGTGTGAAGACTTACTATTTAAATTGTACTAAAATGGAATTATTTAATAGTTCTTAAAGATTCATATGTATGGGTACAAATTGTATTTGTTGTTAAATATATGTTTTATAATTATTGATTGATTTCATTCAGATCGAATTTCAGTCGATATATGACAGAGTTATTCCTATATATCATTCATGAAATAACAGAAAAAACTATCTCTTCACGTAATAAAGTATACGTCTACACGCTCTGTATATGTCTTGTAAATATATATTTGAAAAAAAAAAAAAAAAAAAAGATAAACAATCGATTTTATTTTTTTTTTAATCCTTCATTCTTATTCGTTGAATTTTCGTTGAATCTGGATAAAATGACCATTAGCTGAATCAAAAGAAAAGACTGCGATTTTGATTTGAAATGTATAAGATGCTTGCTCTGAATCATTCGATTACTTTTTAAGAAATCTTCAAGAAGACGAAGCTCTGGTAGTTGTTAAAAATTTTTTGCTTCATTAGAAGGTAATTATTTAAATAAAGTAAAATTATAATTTTGTAAGTTACATTTTGATATGAAAAATGCATGCTATAAAAAAAAATTAACGATATTTGTATGATCAATTTTTTTACCAGATATTTTTTGGTATTTTCAGAATATAGATCAAGCAAAACGTTGATAAGGTTCCTACCCTTCTAGCTATTGAACATAAAAAATGTTAAACAACGGTTGATCCTGCAGGCCACCGGGATAATTTTCTGCCATATCTGAACCCAAATAACTTGAAAAATTTCCTGTTGGAAAGTTTTAAGCTCCTCGAGTTTAAAAATACAGCTATTATACCCTTGATTAATAAATCTACACGGAAAAAAGAAAACTTGAAAAATTACAGGATATAATGCAACGTGGCGCTTCGTGATGAAAACTGAAAAAATTATAGCTTTAAATGTAATTATTACAGATTTTATAAGAATTACATTGTAGAATGTAATATTTACATTGAAAGCTCTGAATATTAAATTAAAAAATTGAATTTAGAAAAATGTTATTTCAAACTGTAATTTTTCTAGTTTTAATTGCGACGGGACCGATTTTATATTTTATACTGTAATTTTTCGAGTTTTTTTTTCCGTGTAATTTGAAATGATTTAAAATTATTTGAAATAATTTAAAAGCATCTGATTCGAATTATATTAAGGTAATAATTTCAAATCATCTTTCTGAATCAGGGACATTTTCGAGCTCAAAATTCTAGTCTTTGTATTAATAAAGCACTTTTTTGAAAATATCTCGAGCGAATTAACTGATTTCTATACTGTTTACGGTATTCAATGCACTTTTTTGAGCGAAAAAAGAAAACTTCTTTTTTCAACAACGATTTGACGCAAAATTTCAAAGTTATGTAGAAAAAATTATTTTTTTGATTTTTTTTTAACGATAATTTTTGAACAAAACAACCAATTTTGAACTAGTTTACGGTATTAATTGAATATTATTTGAACCTTTTTGCCTTTTAAACTATTAAAGTAAGCTATATTTCAAAAACAAAAAAGCCATTCGGCAGCCGAATTGGAAGTAGATTTCATACTTCAATAAAAATAATAAATTTAAAAGTGTTAAATCAATTAAAAGTTTCAAAATTTTAGTAATTTCGAGAAAAAAAAACCAATGCAACAGTAAATTTATTTAAAGAGCTTTCAGGTTCATTTTACAGAAATTCAATACAATGTGGTATTCAAAAATTATTCGATAGTAAACTGTAAAAAAGTGTATTTTTAGGATTTTGAAAATTAAAAAATGCTGTAATTTGAAAACTACATGACCGATTAAGCTTATATTTGAACTTGACCTTTGTATTTATCAGTAGAATGAATATATTGAATTTCGTAAAGATTCGTTGTTAATTGTAGACACCATCGTCGTGACAAGCCGCGTTCTATCCCATACATAAGCTTTTGAACCATATGTATTTTTTGATTCAGCTCGTCAAGTTAAGTTGGAATATAGCAAAATTTTGTAAAATTTGCGTCTTGAGGACCAACGCGATAGTTAGATTTCTATGAAATCTATTAATGTAAGCATGTCAATCAGTTTTCAATGTTTTTAAAATAATTGTGATCAAATATTATAAAAATAGTAATATTTTTTTTTTTTTTTTTTTTTTTTTTCAAAATAAATTATTTTTTCAATCGAAATTCATACATCAATAAAAAAGGCTATTCGTTAGCCGAAATGAAGATTTAGTACACAGTAAAAAATTTTGCGTCAATGTGTCAATAAATTTTGTGTTAAAAATGTTTGTGTTAAATATTTAACACTTTTATGTGTAAATTCAATACTTTTTTGTTAAAAAATATTTAACATAAAAATTTTTTGACGCAGCGTCGCAAAACTTTTTACTGTGTATCTTAATTTCAGATCTTTTATAAAATTAATTAATTTTGAACAGAATTTTTTTCAACAAAAATACAAATAAATTACAAAATGATGATGCTCACGAATTCTGGAATGAAATGTAAGATTTTAAGAAATGTACATTAAAAATTTCAATTTCGTCTTTCAAAAAATTAATGGCAAGAAGTTGAATTGATTTAAGAGCAATAGAATGGATAAAGTAAAAGCTTTCATAGTCGTTGAAATGAATATAATAGTAAAATTTTATCAAACAAACATAAATGTGTACGTATTTTCAGTCTGGAAGAATTAATTAATATGGAATCTGAAGCTCATTTTATGGGCTTTCAGGTACAATGTACAGAAATTTGATAAGTTATCACCTTCAAAAGTTATTTCAACACAAACTTACAGAAATGTGATTTTTAGCATTTTTTGAATTGCTCTCATTTTCAAATTAATCGACAGAATGAGTTTGTGTTTGAACTTGACCTTCAGAATTGTCGAAAGAATAACTATGTTGAGTTTCATTAGAATCCGTTAATAATTATAGACACTATAGTGTTGAGACAAGCAATTACACCAAATGCAATAGTTAGTTTTCATAGAAATCTACTTGAAAAATAATGTTATCTTTTTTAAATAAAGTTGATTTTTTTATCAGTGTATTAATTTTTAATGCCCCCGTGCAAAAAAAAAATCTCATTCAGAATGAATTTAAAATTGAAATTCATATTTTGACACAAAAATGAATTAGTTTTGAGATCAATCCAAATTTAAAATTGAATTGTAGATAGAAATTAGCACGCCTGTAGAATTTTCAATCCTGATTCAGAATTTTGATAAAGATTTAATAATATTTAGGATAAATTTTATACATAAAGTATTTTTAAGTCTTAATTCAAATTCTGAAGCAGGATCGGAAGTTCTACAGGCGTGCTAATTTCTATCTACAAATCAATTTCAAATTTAGATTGATCTCAAAACTAATTTATGTTTGTGTCAAAATATGAATTTCAATATTAAATTCATTTGAATCAGAATTTTTTTCGTACGAACTTGCATTGTGAAATTTATTATGCTGCATAGAAATATTTCTTATTGACGTAGTAGAGTTTGCTGTGTCATATAGAAAATTTTCCTATGCAAGAATGGTAAAAAATTAAATGGTAAAATATCCCTTCAAAAAATTATAAACCAACATTTTGTTATAAAAGATACATAAAAAAATGTCACATGTGCAATATTTAGTCGCCTATATTGCTTTATGACTGAATAAAGATTTTAATTAAATTTACATTATTTACATTACCTAGTATGTTTCTCTCTATGTATATCTATAAACACTCGAAGAAGAATGAAAGGTTTAAGTTGTTTGAATCCAACTTCAACTAACGGCTGAATGAAATGATTGAGGTCATCGAACTGACGTATCCCCTACCTTTTCCTAGCAATCTATCCCCTCTTCAACGTAATTTTAACTCAATTCATTCACACTCTGTGCATACATGTGAATAATATTAATAATAAATTAAAATTAATATAAATTGACATTTATAAGATAAAATGTAAAAAAAAAAAACGAATTTTCAAGAGAATAAATTGAGTAAGAATTAAGTATTAATAAATAGGACAAAAATTAATTACTGATAATTGTTGTTAAGAGGGTCAATGCTCAATGATAAACGAATGTGATAGGATTCGTTCATAAGCCTATAGCTACGTCAATGGAAAGAGAGGGAAGCATTCATTAATCCAGGGTTCGTAAGAATTGATAGGCATAAAGGAAATTACGAGAGATTTGTGACAGTGACCGGTGATACAGATGTGGCATATGAAGTGTGAGGTGGAAGGAGAAAGAAGAGGTAAAAGATAAACGACAGACCATAAGAATATTCATAGTGGGATAATATATTAATGTAGGGGAATTTCGTTATTGCAACAGAGGGGAATAAGTTGAGTGGGACCACCGGAAACGCCAGTTAGCTGAGCGGGCTGTATCCGCTTGAATCTATACCTCACAACTGTGATGTAAGTTAAGGGGGATCTTTAATACTCTTGATCATACCCACTAAATAATCACATTATATGTTACGATTATGTTATTTATAAAAAGATAAAATTATTTTCTCAACTGGTTTTATTAACTTCGAGAAAAAAAAATCTGTTTAAATGATTACTTTGATAAACAAAAATTTTAAATATTTTTCGAGCTCAGGTTGTTCTTTACTATAAATATAAAAAGTATACCTTAAATAAAAAGAACGAAATTTTAACATTCTATTTGACAGGCTTATAGTTTGTTTTAGAAAAAGTTTGATATTCTGGTGTAGCAGGATTTTTATATTTGCAATTTTGAAATATATCCGAGATCCTGGACGAGAGCTCTAGATAACAAATTTCTCACTAGTGATCGTAATTTCAAAACTTGAAATTGATCAATAAATTTTTCCCGAATCACAGAATTGAGAAAAAAAATTCGGAAAACGGTTGACCCTGAAGGCCATCCCTGCAACTTCCCGCTACTTTCGTAATTAAGTGCTCAAAATTGCGCTTATTACGTTTTTGAACTCGAAAAGCTCAAAAATATAATTTTCATTTAATTTTGAGCTCTCCGAGTTCAAAAGTTTGATAGAAGTTTAATAAAACACTATTTTTTGAATTTCCAAATCGCAATAACTTTTGAATGAATAAACCGATTTTCACGCGAATGGAGGCATTCGACGCAGTTTTTCAAATTATATGATAATTTTTTAACACAAATTGATAAGACCGGATGTTTCGGTGCAATTCGAAAAAAAAAAAAAAAAACGCTTTTATTCGATTTCTTTCGTCAACGATAACTCACGAACGATTCAACCGATTTTGACCGACTGATTGATTTCAAAATCAATTCAGCTCGAAGTCTCAATGAACACTTTCGAACGCCGTGTCGTTGATCTTGATCGGTTGATTCGTTTTCAAGATATCGTATGACAAAATTTTATTTACATACAAACACACTCACATACACGGCCAGAAATAGTCGCCACGGCTTCCTTAGGACCTCAAAACCTGGAGATTTGATGAAAACTCGTCGTTTCAAAATCTGACCCAAATCTCTAACATCTTACTTTTGAAAATTATTAATTTTAAAAGTAAGATGTTAAAAATCATTCAAATCGTGAATAATACAAAAATGTAAATACAATATAGAATAATAAAAAACTTAGTTTTAAAGAATTTAGAATTCACTTGATTCAATGAAGTTCAATTTACCACCATTATGATTTTTTAAACCCTGCTCCCGTATATCACTATTATTATCAACATTATAACAGTTATCAAGTTATCACTATCCCAATCATTGCTCCTTCATCTGGCTTTATAAAACATATTACAAACGATCATCATTGTGAATTGGTACGTGATATTGGGTTACACAAATTAATAATTACGAACTTCAAAAAATGTTACACTATAAGTATTAAATATATATCTTGGTTTCATATTTCACTATGTGTAAAAATATGGTGAAACTTCGATGTGATAATGTTAAGAAATCGGTCAATATTGATACCAATAATATAAATTTTATAAGTAGTAAATTCATTAAATCTTTTCAACTTTCCGCTATAAAAATAGATGATTAAAACAATTAAGAAAATGGTTGACCCTGAAGGCCATCCCTGCAACTTCCCGTTTATTTCATACTTGGGCCCTTAAAATTGCACTAATGAGGTTTTTGAGCTCTTCGAGTTCAAAAATACAATTTATGTGTTATTTTGAGCTCTCCGAAGTCAAAGAGATAGCTTTTCTATGCTTTTGAGTTCTTCGAGCTCAAAAGTCTGATAGAAGTTTCATAGAACATTATTTTTTTAATTTTCAAACTGCAATAACTTTTGAATGAATGAACTGATTTTCATGCGGTTGGCGGCATTTGACGAAGTTTTTTCGGTCCCATAAAAAATCTTTGAGTTTGAATTGATTAAACTAGAAATTTCGGATTAACTCCGAAAAAATATTTTTTTCAGTTTTCTTTTGTTCACGATATCTCTCGATCAAATCGACCGAATTTGACCGGATTAGCGGCGATCGACGTGGTTTTTTTTATGTTAAAGCTGATTAATTTTTGGAAATCATCGGTAAAGCCGTTTAAAAGATTTTTCAAGCTTAAAGGCGGATTAGTTTTTGGAGTTGATCGATAGAGCTGTTTAAAAATTATTCCAAGAAAACCACTATCAAAAAAAATTTTTTTTTTATTTTTTTCAAAATTTATCGGTCCGAGTCGGTTCAAATTCTCAGGAAATCTAAGTTTGAGGGACCTCTTTAGAACGCCGTTGGGTAGGCTCTGAGCGGCTTAGTCGTTTAAAAATACACACACACACAGACATAGTGAAAACATCGCGGGGGTAGTCAGGGAAGCTTCCTGTAGACTTAAAACGTCGAGATCTGATGAAAATTCGATTTTTGCAAAACGGGGTGAAAACAATAAGTTCCCGGTTTTTGAAAATCTTCGATTTTCTTAGCGGGAAGTTAAAAATCGAGAATTCATTGGTTTCACTGAGAATTTAAATTACAGTACAACCTGGTTATAAGTTACATCGGACGATCTACTCGCTCTTCCGGCAGTTATATCTATATATGAAATATTTCATGTAAGTAAAAGAAAGAAAGAAATATAACTTATAACCAGGTTGTACTGTACTTCTAAAAAGTATCGGGAAGTTTTAGAGGTGGCTACAGAGTCAAGCGGGTTTTGGATTTATTTTTTAAATAACTATCAACCAGCTTTACTAATTGTTCCCATAATCCAATCAGCTCAACCAACAAAAACTGCGTTTGATACCGTAAACCCCATAAAAAATTCAATTATTGATTTTTATAGTGAAAAGTTGAAAAGCTAAAAGTAAGATTAATAGATTTCTAGATTTTGAATCGCTAATCAGTTGTTTGTTTTTCAATCTGAGCCAGTTTTTCAATCTGAGATAAAATTTTATCCGATGTCAATATATATATACATTTCATATTTATAGATATACTGGCAATAATAATTGTATTCTTGATAAAATTTTATTTCGGATTGAAAAACTAGCCCTAGAAGAATTAAGTTGATTAAGTAATAAAAAAGTGAATATTTAAAATAAAATTGTCAGTAAATCAACAACTTTGAAGGACAGTAAAACAAATTAATCCTGAACTGATTATAATTTTGAATTCGGCGGTTTGAAGTAATATCGCATTACTGTTGAAAATCAATCATCTACTCATAAAGTTAATTTTATTTACCAAATTTTTATTCACACAAGTTTATAATTACGATAAAATTAGACTTATTATTTTAAGTCAAACAAATTCACTTAGTAGGTAATAAATTTATTTCAAGTTCATCCTAATTATTCAAGTCAAATGTACGTTTTTATTCATGTACACAGTAAAAAATTTTGCGTCATTTTTAACACAAAAATATGTGTCAAAAAAAATTTAACATAAATTTTGTGTCATTTTAACATAAATGTTTTATGTTAAAAAAATAACACATTTTTGTGTTAAATGTTACATGAACTTATGTCAAAATAATCCATGGTTTATCCGAAGATTTTTGACACTTGTAAGTGTCGAATATTTACACAATAAAATGTTAAGAAGTGATCTCCCTAGATTGATAATGCTTAACATCAATTATTTTCAATGAAAAACATTCAAAAGTTATCAAATATGTGGAACTTTTATATCAATAAAGAGATTAATTGATAATTCGATAAAATAAACATTGTAGCAACAGGACATTTTTTTACGATTTTATTACAAAATAGTAAAATAATTATTTATATGAAATAATCAATTAAAATAACAAAGTTTTTTTCGTAAGTTTCATAAATTTTCCAGATAGATACCTGCCAATTTCAATATCATTGAAACAATATTGTAAAATAATAATATTGATTAAAAAACTGTTATATATTTTGAAAAAAGTAAACGTTCAACAAAAAATATATAGGCTTTAGAAGTTAATTATTTTTATTAAAAATATTTCACACTAAATTAAATTGACATTTACGGTTGATACACTCAAATCACTTTCCACCAATAAAACATTAAATTTAACAATCACTTTTGAGTATTTTTAAAATATACTTTTAACAAAAAAAAAATTTTGTAAAACAAAATTTTTTCGATGTTTATATGAGATGAGATGTGAAATGTACAAGATGGCGGGGTTTATCTCGCCTAAAAAAGTAGAGAGCAGTTTTTGACACATGTTTATGTAAAATCAACACAACTTAAATGTTGATTTTATAATGACATTTTTGAAATGTTACTTTTTTATAAGATAACACTTTTTTTGTGTTGGAAAAAATGCGAACTAATAACACAATTGTATTATGTTAAATTGACATAAAAAAGTGTTAGATATTTGACACTAAAATATTTGACACGGAGAATTTTTGACGCAATGACGGAAAATTTTTTACTGTGTAGGTATAATCAAGGCTTAAGATTTCTAATCCCATTTGATTCATAATCTCTTAATTTCAAAAACATCATTAACTTAACAATTTTTCTATCGAACCCATTACTATCCTTTTTATATCGATTCACGAAACATCTTTACATAAAATATAGAAAATTTAAGATGTTCATTCGCAATCATTCTCTATATCTTAATTTTAACATTATCTCTTGTTCTCTCATCATTAAATTCTTTATTTCTCTCAGTACGCATCAGAAACTTTACCTGCAGTCGCTTATCTGACCTCTCAATTCGTTTTCTTCTTCTATACAAATCATCTTATCTTGTTCTCTTTGCATCTCTCTATTGTCTCCTTTTTCTTCTGCTAGTTTCTTTTTCTTACACACTTTTTCTCTGTCTAAAATGCTCTGATGCATAGCATAGGTGCATTCAAAGTACATTACACCGGAAATCCTCCTTCTAGACATTGGAATTTGATCTCCCAGTTGTACAGACTACACACTTATATTTTATATCTAACTTTTCGCATTTTACTGAGCTTCCATGTTCTTTACATTTTATTTAATTAGTTATTATTATTAATTGTTAAGTAATCTTCATTTTTTTCCCTTCTTAAACCTTAAGACCCATCTTAACCTCACTTCTTACGTTTCGATTTTGATATTGAGCGATATTAGTGAAGAAATAAGAAAAATTTAAAAAAAAAAGGAAGAAATCGAAAAAAATGAAGATGAATAAATGTAAAAAATAAATAAATAAAGGAGAAACGAATGGAAGAACGAAATAAAAATAAAGAGACAAAATAGTAGTATGCCGGCAAATGGAACGTGGTAGTTATTAAGTAGCGGATGCGATGGGCTCAGAATAAGGAGAAAGAAAAATAACCGGCTGGTCGTGATGTATGTCACGTGACCGGAAGTAGTCCCCTCTATCTTTAATACTCGTGGTACTAGTGTAATATAGTGATTCTGTTCTTTTTTTTTTCTGCGCTCCTTGATACATTCAATATACTTTAGTCATTCTCTTCGTTACCTTTTTTACAATTTGTTTAATTTTTACACTTTTTATTTTTCGCTTCAAGATTATTTTTTCAAATCACGCTAAACTCTGCTTTATGTATAGCTAATTTTCAGAATATACGAAAATCTTCTTAATTTTAAACGTATTAAAATTATATTAGTTAGATTTAATTGATCAGAATCAAAAAAATTAATATTTTTTATTTTCATTATCACTGTCGAATAATTGATTAATAATTTAAAATTCGGAATTATTTCTGTTTCAAAATGCTGAAAAATTTATGAAAATTCCTTTAAAAAAAAAAAAAGATATTAAGAAATGTTTAAAAATTTAAAAAAATTTTGAAAATCTTTATTAGTTATTTTTTTTATACTCTAATCTTTTCTTCTCGGTATTTTGTTAGTTTGCAGGTTAATAATTATTAATATTTTCTAAAATTCAAGTCGAAATTTTTGTTTCCAAGTGTCATTCAAGATTTTATTAACTTGTGAAGATGCTGAATAAATAGTTGTTGATAAAAATGTAGAAATGATAGTTTTTCTGATTTTTATTTATGTGTTTTATTTCCATTATTCATTCCATGAACTTGATAGAAAAACAAAATTGAACTTCATTGATATTCATATTAAAAAGTTGTTTAATAAGATTTCAAATACTTTTTACTTTGAGTGTCTAAAAAATCTTGAGTGATGCCTAAAAATTTTTTTATTTCTAAAGAGAGCTTTTAAAGCATGAAAAATTAGCTTATTTCTATAAAAAATTAAGAAAATAGCCATTTTTGGGCCAGATTATTAAAAATAACAATTATTAAAAACTTATTAATAGATAGTGATTTTTCGAGGGCTTTGAAATTGAAAATCACGATAAATTATCGATAATAATTACGATGATTATGTTCCCAAGTGTTATTATTCTAAAAATGGAATTTTTAAAATCTTTTAAGTCTATTTATTGAAAAATTCTGTCAGAAAGAATTTTTTCTCATATTAAGATGGAGAGATGTGAGGAACAAAAAATTTTGTTCTAGACACTACATTCAACTGCATTTGATGCAGAATAGAACAGTGTCAATTTGCGATTTCCTTAATTTTTGAACACTTTTAAATATAAATTTACTATGTACGCTTATTATAATATAGAACATAGTTGGTATATCACGATGAACCGCGAACACAGACGGATGTTACCATTTTCGGGTGATTTCCGGTCGTATTGAATTACTTCCGGTACCTAATTAAATACGTGCAGTCATTTTTATCTTCTCTGTCTTATATATATTTATACTTATTTATCTTAATCATGCAATCTTCAATTAAGTGAAATAATGATCTATTTTTATCCGGTGGTTTTACAATTTTTTTGCTACTTTTCCGTTTATAAAATACTTCAAACTTTTCTTCCGCGTAAAATCAGAAATTTGGAGCAGTTTTTCGAAAAGTTTTTAAATGAAACCTAGCAGATTTCTAAATTTAAGACTGAAATTTACAGAATTCAATTATTATGAACCATCTGACGATTGAATACGTTCAATTAAATTACTTCTTTATCAATTGTTAATTTGTTGGTAATTTAAAAATTGTGATTGACGTTTTAATTGAATTAATTGTTTTAGTTGTTATTTATTATTGGCAATTGAATTACAACAATTACCTAAGAAAAAAATTTTCTAGCTCAATATGTTTTGTATTTTTTTAAATTCATTTAATGTTACAATTGTAACATAATACAGTAATAAGGAAAAATAAATTTTCTTTGTTATCAACATTGTTTTTTCAATCAGCATATGATATCTTCCGATACTGCGACAGCCGATATAGTTACTCGAGTGGTAACTTGGCATGAATCTAAAAAATATATACTATTATATCCCTGATTGCTATATTATCTGAAACTTGCTGTCATCTATGTTCGCAATTTGAAGCAAATTTGACGGAAAGAGTTGGTAAAGCAAGCGGCTTCAGTTAAGTTACCTATAAGTTACTCTCCAATCAGACGTCAAGACTAAGCCGAGGTCTGCAGTTAGTTTGACAAGAAAAATCGAAAAGTTTAAAGAGGCAGATATTTTCTATGTAAATTGATTTCAGAATTGTCAGTTATTATCATTAATTTAATGATGAATTTCTCTTTGATGCATAAATAAAAATTTTGTATAGTCAAAGTACCCTAATAGCTAGAGTTTCAGACCAACAAATAGCTGCCACCAACTTAGCGATAACTTGCGGTCAACTTCCGAATTTGTAAATGTTGGCATCAAATTGGCTACAAATTTCTGAGAAAAAGAAGACCAATCTTCTGCCGCAATATGTTGCCAAATTTCTTGAAAAACTTGTCGTTAACTTAATGTGAAAAAGTTTCAGGAACAGTTTTTGCCGGCAACTTGGTGACAACTTGGTGAACAAGTTGCGGAAGTAGATGGACAGAAAGTTGCGACCAACTTGGCTATCAGGGTAGCTTCTAATCGGGCATAAAGAAGTAATAAAGTTACCCAGTAATAATTTAATTTACCGGAGTTTAAGCACAGATGGTATCAAGTTGGCGTAAACCGACCGTCGGAATCATTAAATTTACGACAACAGTGTGTGGAGCAGCAGTTGCACTAATGAATAAGTTAACTTCAACTTACCGTGAATTTGAGTGCAACTTTGTAAGTAGCTTCCTGTCCAATTCCGGCAGTAGCTTGATGAATTTGGAGTGTAAATTGAAGTCATATCGTGTACAATTGTTGTTAATCTCAAATTTGAAGCGAAGCTTAAATAAGCTTGATGAAAACAATTGAACAACAATTAGTTGATGGTCAAATCGAGCTAATTGGACATTTTTGAGTTACAATCAATTAATCATTAGTATTTTCGAGCTGGTCTTACGCGCGAGAGCAATATTTTGATGCAAGTTGATCGACATGTATGGCCGGTAATTAAATAGAATTTGAAAGAAAACTTATAGTACAATACACAATACAACTTTTGTTCAAGTTCACTGCAATGGCTTGTATAGTTTTTTTCTAGTCAAGTTGTACATTCTCAAATTCTGAAAAAATTTATATAGCTATCTTCCCTACAACCTTGGTCTCTTCAACTTTTTTCTTTAAATTTGATTAAAAATTCCGGTCCTATTGATTTTGTATACAATTTACCATCACCGATAGAAGCTAACCATCGAATTGACTGTAATTATCAATGATAAGCTTTTGATCAAAAAAGCTCTGATAGCTACCTTATCTTAAACTTGCTGTTAATCTACGGCCACAATTTGAAGTAAACTTGACGGAAAGAGTAGGTAAGCGAGCGGTTTCAGTTACCTATAAGTTACTCTGCAAATAGACGTCAAGACTTGTTGTACAATTATTTCAGTCAAATTGTAGTAAAGTTGAAAGGAATTTAACTACAAGTTTGATTGTTAACTTGTATTAAAGTTTCGGTCGTAAATTTTCATCAATTTGATGCTTACTACTGTTATTTAGTCAAGAATTAACGGCAACTTGATGTTAAATTAACGGTAACTGTTGGAAGTCGACAACTTTCTAAAAAAGCGCTGGCTATCAGGGAGCTTTCTCCACAAACCAATGCTGCAATGCAAAAGTTGTTATCAGACGATTGATATCAATAAAAAGTCAAGTTGTCTACAAATAAATTAGACTTTTCAAATATTGTAGCCACCGTGACGTCAATTAGGAGTAACGCAAATTGATGTCAGTGTAAAACGTATAACTTTGCATTGTAAAATGGTATCTTTAAAATATGATAGTAATGAAGCACGTAATCTTGGACTGTTGGTACATTAGAAAAGTTGTTGAAAGAATCAGAACAATATTTTCAGATTATTGTACTCATTACTTTTTCAATATTATTGTATTGCAGTGAATACTTTTTCGAATGTGACCATTAAAAATTCAAGATAGTCAACCCATTTGGAAAAACAGTGGACTCAAGCATTTATACAAACCAGTACGTCAATAGTAAACCTTGGCGTCAAGTTGGGCTCAAATTAAAGAGCAGCTTACTGCTAACTGAATTAATACTCATACTTTTTTAATTTTCAGCATTAAGTAGAATTCAGATTCCTGCGTCCAGAATCTTAATCCAACGTAACATAAAGAGTTAAAAAAGCAAATTTTTCAGTTAAGTTGGTAGTAAGTTACTCCGCAATTTAACTTCAAGACTCGTTCATGTGTAGATTCTTGTAGTAAAGTTTAGCAAAAGAATTATCTAAAAGCTTGATGTTAACTTGCATTCGAATTCCGACCGTGTGATTCGAAAAGACTTTTCGTAAACTTTACGATAACTTCGCTGAAATTGCCGAACTAAACGTTCTTGAAAAGAAAGTAAGGCTAACAGAAAAGCTATCAGAGATATCAACGGGGTGAAAGTACTGATGATAATTGATAATAAACAAAATTTCGAAGTTTGAGTGTATTACCATCAATGCGTAATGGTAGAAAATTCCGTAACATTGTTAACAGGTGGCTCTTCCTGTTTTGCTTTAATGTAATTATTTGCAGATTATTCTTTGTATTCTTAATTTAAACTTCCCATTTTGAAAATTAAAATTTGGGAAGTTATTAGATTCGGTTCAATTTCGAAAAGTCTAGCTTTCATCATACTTTGACGTTTTAAGGTTTTAAATAATTATAAAAACATTCTGACTATTTCTAGGAGAACGTCTGTGTTTAAGTATAAGATACTAAGGCCTAGCTAAGGGAGATTTTGAAAAAAATCGAAAATATTGCATTTAATTATTGCAATGTATCATTAATTTTCTAATTAATACATTAGCCATAACATATAGTGGAGTAATGGTAATTTTTGCTGTAAACAAATACAAAATTATATTTTTTCAAAAACCTTGCAAATAGCCCTCATTTTACTATGGTAGGGTAATAAGGCCTGCGGGTTATAAATACTCAAAATAGTTATACTATACTTGATAAAATTGGTATTAGAGATCAATCATCACTTAAATTGAGCAACAATACTTTTTAAGATGTTGATAAAAATTAGAACAATGATTTTAAATTATTAAATATAAAATTATAAAAAATGCTTACCATTTACTCAAATCATTTTTTAGGAATTCTTTTGCGCTATTTTAACATATGACGGATGATGAAATATAGAAGACAAGGGACGTTGTGTCGTGACTCTATAAACTTGTAGCGACATTTTTATGCTAGACGCTTCTACTAGAGAAGTCTTTTGCGGAAGCGGTTATTTTTAATAGCATTTCTATCACTTAGGTCTTATTACCCGCGGGTACGTTACTTGAATGTTTTTTTGAGAAAACTTACATATTTTCATACCAATCAAACTTATAAAAATTTTTCATAGATAAAACATAGCGCGCGTTGAATGCCGTTTAGCAAGTTAAATGTGCACACAAGATTTGGCAAAAAAAAAATAATGTTCCAAAACAATTATCAGTTCTTTTTTCAGAGAACATATTCTTCGAGCTCAAAAATCACGTAATGGATAAATTTACAAGCTTTTTGAGCTTAAAAATTGCAGGAACTTTCAGGGATAACTTGCAGGATCAATCGTCCTTCAGATTTTTTTCGTAATTACGATGAAATAAATATCTAATTTTAATGATAACTCAAAAAATTATATTACTGCAGGTTGTTCGTGGGAAAACTTTCTAATACGATAAATTATCTAATTTTTTTAAGTTGCATCTGAATACCCATGAAAAAGGTTTCAATTTTCATGGCTTATCATTTTCCTAAACTAAAAATTACCTACCCACTTATGACTAATTAATGAAATTTTACTGTTGCAACAGTTTTTACCATCTTGCAAGTTCTTAATACCCTTAAAAAATTTTCTTCTATTTCAACTGCTGACTGAATATTTTTAATTTCAATTTAGTCGCGAGCCAAAATATCTGAACTCAATTAATGCTCATAAAACTCAAGTAAACCTCAATCCATTCAAACTGAGTTCAAAAAGCGTATTGAGCCTGTAATGATGTTAAAAGGTTAGATATTAATGAGCCTGGAATGATGCTAATTGGCATTGAATGAATTCAAACAATACTGATCCAATATAAATTACATTTGATCTTGGATTGGTCAATGAAATCTCCAAATACATGGGAAAATGAATATTCCTTCTATCAATATATAAAAGGGTGTAAATGAATACATATTGCTAGTTTATTAATATTCTCTTGATATTGTTTAAACATAAAATTCGTAATTCGTGTAAAATACTATATCACTAAACTTATTGATGACTGTTTTTCCGAGTAATGTGGTAATGATGTTTAGTAAAATTCTCATGTAATCCTGAGCTTGTTGATCAAGATTCTCAAATTATTTGCTAGTCAACAAATAATTTCACAAGTTCGACGAAATGTAATTTATACTCGATTCGTTTCACTTGAGACTCATTGAACCTTAATTCGGTGCATTTGACGCTTATTTAGACTTTTTTAGCATTATTGTAAGCTCAGTATGCTTTTCGAACTCAGTTAAGCTAGATTGAGATTTACTTGAGTTTGATGACAATTACTTGTGGCTAGATACATCTACCCAGGGAATTCCAAATTCTGTAAACTAGCGAACTTGATGTAGGGGAAGGAAGCCCAAAGCGGGTACACTGCCTAGAGCGGGTATGCGTTTGTATATTGTGTAATTAATCGTGAGTATCAATTTAGATGTATGCTGAAATTGTCTGGACATTTCCTAGTTTAAGTAAGTTCTAATCAGGCACTGAAATTGCAATATGATGTTACTATGTATAATATAAGATTAATGAATTCGGTAAAATGGCAGAAAGAATATTTCCTCTGATTATTCGATAACTTTTACGTCTCTCGTATTTTGTTAGTAATACCATTTTATTTTGTTTCTATACAATTCTGAAACAAGTTGAAGAGACCGGCTTAATTTTTTATGTTCTTGAATTTATAACATTTAAACTAAAATTGGTGTTCTCTTTAGTCACCCACAATTTTTCATTAATCATGTCGTTTTCTAAAAACCCATCGTAAAACACATAACACTTGTTGTCGAACAAGTCCTTTAGTGTTTCCACATTGCGTCTTGCAGGTTGGGATAGAATGGCCCAGATTTGTCCTTGGAATTCGGGCATCACTACGAAAATGAATAAAAATCCGAAGAAATAAATGATTCTTATCGAGAGACGTCCCATTGGAGATATTATCTCCATGCTCAATGACATGCTCACTATGTCCATAATTCCTTTGCTCACGTTAAATTTATTGTTCATGATTATAATCACTGCAAACTCATAAAATTAAATGACATTAAATCTAGCTGTCACTGCAATTTTTAATTTTTTTTATAAACGAATTTGTTTCAAAAAATTATTCATATAAAATTGCATTTTTTATTTCATAAAATTCCTACATGTCAATTTTCAAAAAAAATTGATCAAATAAAAAACAGTTTTTTTTTTATGATAATTAGATGCATCACTAAGGTTTTAAGATAGTCAACGGGCCCTTAGCCCTACGGGGTAAGGGCAAAAGGTGTTTTTAACCAGTCTATCGCCAATAATAAATGAATGATCTGTACAAAATGACACGGTGTCGTAGTTTTTTTTAAACTTCGATAACTTTCCTTTTAAATAGTATTCAATTCGTTATTCTAGTCAAATAAAAGTTTAAATATTGGGACCGAAAATTTTAGCTTACTTGCTCTAAGCCACCTATTCCTAATATTTGAAAAACATATTAGTTAATTAAATTTTTCACTAATTAGTCAATTGTGATACGAAGTTGACTTTTCGTATTTTCTTCGCAGCTGTCATTTATGATAAAAGTAGCTTACTCAGTTGGGGGAGTGCTTAAAAATCTAGCTGCTACTTAGCTTAATGGCACGCGCAGGTATTGATACGCTGGTTTAAAGACGACGACACCTATCGCTCTAAGACAGCTTCCTCTTCCAACTAACAGTTTAAGTGTTGGGATCAATAGACACCCTATCCCCTCTAACGATACTTCAGTAGACTCCTTGGATCAGTGACACTTACTTAACCAGTAACTAGGAACAGGGTTACATATGAAGGACACAGAAATATGGAATATACTGTGCTTATCAAATAACTCGTATCACGCAACTCTTTTAACACGCATTCTGTACAATAAACGCGTGCAAGATCATGTCAGCAGGCTGTGTACAATAATCATCTACACCGTTGGGCCGATTGTAGACCACAATTAATCTGTGATCGGTAAACATCCTCGGAACACCTTACGTATTCTCGGATACCCCAGGATACGCAGATCAAGACAGACTGTCTTATTAATTAGGATACTCCTAATTAGATGTACTGGTATGCTACTAAGGAGCTACTGTATTGCGACTAATGCGCATTAATTATGCTTGAATTATGCATGGTGAGCTCTCCGGCCCGTGCCCTTTATATATTTGCTCCACGTGACCAGCATGTGAGAGCGATAACAACCAAAGCTAGCCGAAGTGACCGCTACCGAAGTACCACCTTCGTAACAACTGTTTTATTAATTTATAGTGCTATGTAAGGCTAAGACCCCACAATTTATGGCTCAATTTTTTCATGACTCTGTATTAAATTACGACTAGTGATGCGAGGCAAAAAATGAAAAGCATTTGACGTCAATTGATCAACTTAAAAAAGTGATTAACAGTCATTTTTTGAAACAAATTACTTCAAAATTGATCAAAAAATTACCGAGAAATTTTCAATTATCATTTTGCATCTACTTTGTTGTACAAGCCAGATTTGATTTTAAATAATTCGATTTTTGAAGAAATTTTATTTTAAGTTCTACCAAAACAAAACAAGGTTAAAAAATTTATGATTAGTACAATAAATTTAAATGATTTATCAATTTAAGTGCGTATGTGTGTGCGTGCGCGCACGCGCCCGTATGTGTGTATGCATGTGACCCTCTTATAACTTTTGAACGGCTTGACCGATTTCATCGCGGTTAGCGCCATTCTAAAGAACTTGACCAAACTTAGATTTTGAATAAAATTTGGACCGATTCAAACTGGTAGATTTGAGAAATCTCAAAAAAGCTACAAAAAAATTCTTTTCAAGTGTGAATAACTTTTAAATGGCTTCACTGATCGATTCCAAAAACCTGGTCTTACCATAAAAAAATCTCGTCGATAGCCACTAGTTCGGTCAAAATCGGTTCATTCGTTCAAAAGTAATTGCAGTTTGAAAAATCAAAAAATAGTGTGTTATTGAGAACCCCTATGTCAAAACTAAGCCTCTATCAGATTTTTTAGCTCGAAGATCTTGAAAGCATAGAAAAACAATCTCTTTGAGCTCGGAGAGCTCAAAATAACACATAAATTGTATTTTTAAGCTCGAAGAGTTCAAAAACGCAATAAGTGTAGTTTTGAGCATTTAAGTATGGAATTAGCAGGAAGTTGCAGGGATGGCCTTTAAGGTTAACCGTTTTCCTAATTTTTTTTTTTCATTCGCTTCAGTATCATTCTGAGTAATAGCCTACTAAAATTACCGTCTAATTTAATGTAATTTAATTAAAAAATGAATAAATTCATCAACAGTGAGTAGTTTTTTCTAGATTTTTCAAAATCTACCGATTCTCATCGGTTGCAATTGTAAACGCGCTTGGTGGCATTCAACGCAGTTTTATCATCTTCATAAGTAATTCTCAGATTTTTATTGATCGAATCGAAAATTTTGGAGTAATCCCGAAAAAACCCTTTTTTTGAATTTCTTTCGTTCACGATAACTTACGAACGAATCAACCGATTTTGACTGCACTGACGGCGTTCGACGCGATTTTTTGATGTTGAAAGCTAGTTAGTTTTTAGAATTGATCGGTAGAGCGTTTAAAAGTTATTCCAAGAAAACCACTTTCCGAAAAAATTTTTTTTGTATTTTTTTTGCAATTTCTCAAAATCTACTGGTCTGAATCAGTTCAAATTTTTAGAAAATTTAAGTTTGGTCAAGCCCTTCCGAATGACACCAACCGCGATCAAATCGGTCAAGCCGTTCAAAAGTCATAAAAGGGTTACACACACACACACACACACACACACACACACATTATTTACACATAATTTTCTTAGCGGGAAGTTAAGAAATAGTTCAATCTTTGACCACACATGGGCGCTTCCGATCATCTCATTTTTATCTTGTTTTTTTTTGTATATTATTTTGTTTTTGTATTTTATATTAATAAATTTTATTGTGAAAAATGAGATTATGAGGCGTGCAATTTGGATTTTTTCAAACTTCTTGAATTTTATGACCTTTAAAGATGATAAAATAAAATAAAAAATATTGTTTGTTATGAGAATAATATGTTTTAATTCAATTATTATGTTATCTGAAAAACGAAAAATAGATGTGATTTTAAAATAATAAAACTCACTCAGTAAAAAAAATTATGTGCAAAATCAACACATTTTCCGTGTTAAATACGGTCATCACAAGATTTGTGTTGAAATTAAACCTCAAAGTAATACACTTAATATTATTTTAACACAAGCTTTGTGTTATTTTGACAGAAAAAATTTTTAACACGAAATTACAATGAGTCTTCATCCACTTAGAACCTCATCACTGAATTATATAAACTTATAATGGGCTTGGAAGAATGTCTCCTAAGTATTTCTGTCACGATTTTTGGCGTGTATTGTGCAAAAAATCTAAGAATTCTATATTGGATCCAACTATGATTAATTTAATAAAAACGTCGATAGTGATTATACCGCGTTACAAATCTCATCGAGTTGTATTCCGCTGCCTTTTAAGAAAATTATTTGATGAATTAGCTGCTAAAGTGAATATCTACCAACTCCTTTGAAGGTGGATTTCATTTCTTCCCATCATCAGCTTGAAATTGAATGAAAATAATTAAATAAGTGGCCACAGCGCCAAATATCTGCGTGAAATCGAATCAATATAAGAACTTATTTTGTGAAATTAAAAAATAAAAGAAATTACTAACGGTTCTTAAGATTGTACAGTCAACTGGAATAATATTGTAAGCAGTAAATTGGAAATCCCGATGTAATAATTCCAAAGAGAAAATCTTCAACTGCAACAAAATAATAAGATTTTAGTTTTTTACAGTCTATTCAAAAGTTGACATTAAGCACTCCTTATGGATTCTAATTTGATAGGTACACTGTGAAAATAACCAGTGTAAGTCCAGACAGTGAAGGTGTTAGAATTTATTAAGTGTTCAATTTTAACACTGTCACCAGTGTTTAAATTTATTTTGGTGTTAAAATATGTTTCTATAATTGAAAAAAAAAATTTTTTTTTATAATTTACTAATTAAATCAATACAACTTTAAGAACTTTATTAATAATTAATGACAAAAACTTGTAGATTACAACACGAAATTAAATTTTTTTCTTCCGTTTTCGTGCAGATATTAAAATTGTTATGTCAATTGTTGGTTTGCTACAGATATGAATATTTTAAAAAAGAAGTATATACTTCTCTACGTATTTCCGGGCTCATCGAACATTCTTGCAAAATTTTTTGTACTATATTGCCAGTTTTTTTCATCTGTAAAAAGATAATTTTAAATATTAAATTACTTTCTCTATTATCATGCAACTATTAATTAATTAATTTATAAGGTTCAATAAATTAATAATTAATCAATAATTCATTAGACGAGTAACGACCCTTGTAAAGAAAAAGGGTTTAAGATGATTTAATCCATGTAAAGTGTATATCTATGTAGTATATCAAACCATATTAAATTGTTTCAAATTATTTTTAATTGTTTTTCTTAGTAAACGAAAGTTTTGTACCATTTCTTTGGAATAAAGCGTATTGCCTCGATTAATTGCACGCTTTTAGCGTAAACGCAAGTTAATGTTTTGTTAATGAACTAGAAATTGAATAGCGCGCTGCGCGCGCCTTAATTTTGACCAGTGATGGTCGTGTCCCTTTTTCCCGAGTTTTGATTACCGACTTACTTCAAATTCTCATGTATTTTTATTTTAGGGATCATAATTTAATTAAAAACATGTCTATATTAATTTCGATTTACAAAAGTAGTTAAAAAAACTTTACAATAACATATACAATTCATCAGCGATTTTGTCTACACAGAAAAAAAGGTTCACTTGAGCCAAAAAAACATTTTTCTTCCCAATTATTTTATTAAGCGGAAAAAAAATTTTTTTTGACACAAGAAATTTCACTTATCCCAACAAAATGAATTCTCTTGCTTTAAAAAATACGTATCTTGATCCAAGAAAATTTATTTAAGTCAAGAAAATCTGCTTGTTTTGAGAAAATTCAGCCTCTTGCTCCAAAAAATTTAGTTCTTGACAGAAGTAAATTTTCTTGTCTTGGAAAAATTTCTCTCTTGATCCAAAAAATTAAAAATCTCGATAGAAGTAAATTTTCATTAATATTTTTATTTATTAACATGTTAAATAGGAAGATCAAATAATATTGAATCTTTTTTTTAAATTTAATATGTATAATTGCACGCTAAAATAATACAAAATAGGAATCAAATATTCAAGAGAAACATTTTCTTAAGGTGAGAAAATTTTTTTCTCAGCTGAAGTAGGTGACACTCCTTTCGTACAGTATCTAAAAATCTTGATCAAATATAAAAATTTATTGTATCAAGTATTTATAATGATTTGAATTAAGAAAAAATCACTTCCACCAAGAAAAGAATTTTTTAAAAAATTTTTACTTCGGCCAACACAACTTCGGTTTTCCTTAAGGCTCCCGGAAATTTTCTACAGCCAAGAATTTTATTCTTCAGTCAAGAAATATTTCTTTCTGTGTAGCAAGAAATTTTTTAATTTTTAAAATGAATTTAATTAAAATTTTAGAATTCCCCGTTTTTATTGACTCTTTGTATTTTCTGGAACAAATTATCATCTTGGAAATTCTTGATTTTCGAAATTCACTGGTCTTCATGCGAGATGAGCCAAGGTCTGATCTAAACTCGTGTCTTTTAAGAACCAGGATCGAATCTCGGCAATATCCAGATGACAATTGTTTTTTATTGACAACTTAACACTTATGTTTTCATTATCTTTGGTAGAGTGAGTGATAATGACAGAAATAGATAAAACGTAATAAGTTATTTCAGGGTCTGGTGGAATTTTTTTTTTACGATTTAACGTTAATAACGACAATAGATAAATAAAAATAAAAATAAAACTACTTTATTTGATGCAACATTGGGAATTCTTTTTTTTTTCTTTTCTTTAGTTTAATTTACAAGTTTCATAGAGCACTATCAGAAAATGTTTAAGTTAATGATATTTTTATTTTTTGTTAAAAATACTGTCGCTTTGAATTCCAATCAGAATTTTTTTAGTGATTTTCACTTGGTACAGAATTTTACTGATAATTATTTCGACACAAATTATCAACTAAATAATAACAATAGTAGTAATAGAATTGAATCAATGAAAGAAATTTTATACGATATCCAAAAATTATTTGAAAATGAGATAAAAAATAAAAATGAGAAAACATTTTGGGAATTTATCAAAAAATTGCAAGAACATAAGTACAAGAACTCGAATTATTTTCAATCAGAAGATTTAATGTTATCATTGTTCCTAATAAAAGTTGAAGAAGAAAGAATTAACACTAATGTAAAATTATTAATGGATATCTTGCGTCACGATATCTATTTCATTGATTTGAAAGATTTTTGTGTGCATGCTACCAACATTACTCAGGAGTTTATTAATAAGAATTACTACATGGAAAGAATAGTAGATGAGTACAATAAATTATTGTTGGGAGTCTATGTGCAGATGATGGTAAGGTTAATTTTAATTAATTTTTAGTCGTTAATCGTTAATTTTATTGATGTTTTTCAGAAAGAAGAGTGGAACAATTTTTGCGGAGGAACAATGGCGGTACGTTTTGGAATTTACGATTACTATAAGGCGGTAATGCAAAGCTATTTGAGGATTTTTGGGGTTTACTATTATTCATTGGTTATTTATGGACACTGCACGGGAGGTAAATAGAATACTTTCGGTAAAATAATTCTTATTAGTAATATAACCGGTGAGGTTAACCGAGTGGTCTAAGGCGCATGGCCTATAGAGCACTCGATTGGCTCACCGGCCAGGCATGGGTTCGAATCCCAAGCTGGTCTTAGTAACCATCTTGGTTGATATTCTACTCTTGCCGTGTAAAGTTAAAAATTCACCACGAATTTGACTTTCAAACATATAATCAAAATTTTGGTTAAAATATCAGAAATACGAAAAAATGATAGACAATTTTTTGTACAAAAGTTAATTTCTTACAACTTTTATTCTCAGCCTGTTTTTGTATATTCAACATTATTCCTACAATAATTAAAATTTCAGCTGATCCACGTCAAGTACTAACTGCTTCAAAGTCAAAATTTCTGGATAACTTCAAGAAGACACTAACGTCAACAAAGCTTACTATCCATGAAACGAAGCACTACATGTACCTGTGCTCCAAACCTTTCAACGGAAAACGTCAGTACTAACTATCGTAACTTCAATTTTTAATCATCTTTGTCCATTATTATTCTAACTATTATTTTAGTTCTTGGCAGTACCGTACAGCTTCAAAATTTTCAAAAAATGTCAATCGGTGAGAAGAATTTCGATCCTAGAGGGCGCTCGGTACTTTCTGTGAGCTTAAAAGAGCAGATGTCTGATGCAACCAACAATTGGTAGGTAGTTTCTGAGATTTTATTTACTCAATTAGTATAAATAGCATTAACCCTCTGAACCTTCTGAGCGTTTCCTCTACTCTTGGTGAAACACCCTCTTCTACATTTAGTTTACACGCTCCCTGCTCTGGTGCTACACGGTTAATTTAGTTCAAGTTGACATAAACTTGCGGTCAGAATAAAACGTTGCGTTGACGGTAACTGTGGGATCAATTTAAGTACAACTTTGCATTATTCTTTTTATCGGAAATTTCAGGATTGTGGTGGGGATAAGGTTCATTGAGGATAGCCATATGGTGCATATACAGATCCTGGAAGGATTAGTGAGTGCATATGGAGAGATAAGTGCGACAAGATGGCGGAAAGTTGAAGAAAATGGTGACTTTGTAACACTAGAAGAGGGTAAAGAAAATGGATATGTGAAGAAGATTAATTTGGGCGACGTAGTGGCGCCACTAGAATATGTAGTCACTGGAGTAAGACTTAAGTGCACCTCTAAGCCTCTTGCAGGTCCAACGCACCAACACGAGATAATTCAACTAGAGATTCACGCGACAAAACTTGATTTTCTTCGAGGTAAACTCGAGGTTAATAATTCAAGGTGGATTTCCGCGAGTTTGAACTCAATGTAAGTATTGAAGAAATTCAGTACTGAAGTATTAAATTAATCTCCCGTTAATTTTAGAGAGGAGATGGCAATGAAAGACTTCACTTCTGCGCTCAGCATAGACGCCGGGCAGTCAACGGTCCCCTTCTTTGACGGCCGAGACTTGGAATTTTCCCCTCCAGCACCTCTGCAGGGTCTCGGACTCTTCCACGGTGGAGAAAAAAATAAGGGCTTCGGTGGATATTTCGCCTTTCGAGCCTTCGACTTCGACATGTCCACCATTTTTTTGGGGCTGTAGACCTTTGAGTTGAAAATATATAAAAACGTACTTTGTAGAAAATTTAATTTAAGTAAGACAGAGGCTTCATTAATGAATGAACGAAGGGGTTTTACTGGTATAAAATTTCGTGGTTTGTACAAGGACTTAGGTGGTCACATTCTTTTCCTGCATGTGTTTATTTTCTCCTTCCTTATATATTCTTTCCTAGATTATCGGTAAAGCCTTTCCTTCTTTTAAGGCAGTTTCTTCGTAGTGTCTAGTATGGTCTGAACATTCAAATATTTATGTGTATTTATATTATTCTATAAATGCAATTTTAATTAAATAGAGACATTGATTGATATTAGTAAGACGAGAGTAGAGAATTATCCCATGCACTTCCCGTTATGACGCATGCAATTATTAAATCTTGACAACAAATCGATTAAATGTTGTTTTTTTAATGGACGCCTCACGTCTAAGTGTGTAAAAGTGATTTACTCTTGGCATGTCGCTATGAGACGATTTTGCAATATAAAATCGTTGGCATGCACTGAAAAAAAAGTTTTCTACTCGGCAGCATCTACTGTGTAGTAACTAGATAGTAACGAGTGGATCGTTGCGAGTACAATCCGTACAGCTACGAGTAGCAGTCTGGATACTGACCGTCACGATCTATTCGGTGCCATTTACGAAACTATTGCTGCCGTTAGTATACAGTTTTCCTAATCTCACTTTCCTCTATATAGCAACGTGTGGATACTGACAGTAGCGATACTGTACAGTGCGGAGCAGAAAACTTTTTTTTCAGTGTGTCCCGATTTAGACACTAAATCAATAAAAAAAAGTATGTTTTGAAAATTATAAACATTCAATTATAACTTCAGCGTATTTTTAATTTCCCGCTAAGAAAATTAGAAATTTTCAAAAATCGGGAAGTTATTGGTTTGACCCCATTTTTTGAAAATGGAGTTTTCATCAGATCTCAACCTTTAGAGGTTTTAGGAAGCTTGCCTGAATATTCCTGCGATGGTCTGTGTGTGTGTGTGTGTGTGTGTGTGTGTGTGTGTGTGTGTGTGTGTGTGTGTGTGTGTGTGTGTGTGTAAATATGATTTAGATCGATTCGGACTGGTAGAATTTGACAAATTTAAAAAAAACAAAGAAAAAAAATTTTTCAAATATGGTTGCCGATCAATTAAAAAAACTAATCAGTTCTTAACATCAGAAAACCACGTCGATCGCTGCCAAGCCGAGCGAAATCAGTTCATTTGTTTATTTTGTGAATTATCGTTGACGAAAAAAATCGAAAAAACGTATTTTTCTTTAAATTACACCGAAATTTCTCAATTTGTGTTTAAGAGTATATCATATCATACCATATCATAGAATTTGGAAAACTGCGTAGAATGCTACCAACTTCGTGAAAATCAGTCGATTTGTTCGTGAGTTATCGTTCGAGGATCCCTATGAGAGATATCGTGAATAAAAAATTAAAAAAAAAATGTTATTTTCATCTAACTTCCAAATTGATTGTCAGATCATTTTTTTTGTAAGTTGTCTTTTTGTTCTTGAAAACGGCATAGAATCGGATGATTCGTTCAAGGGATATCGTAAAGTTCAAAATATGATAGGTAAGTTTTTGAGGGTCAACCGTTTATCTGATTTTTCAATTACTTTTAAGTGAAGATGAAGATAAAGACAAGCTTTTACTCACCTCAATTTGAATCTCAGTAGCATATGCAGTAGCAGTTAAAAGTGGAAAAATTTTGGACAATATCCAAAAGAGATCGTTTATATCTCTCCAGACTAAAGTCTCAAGGTTGCGTGATTGCATTAAAGGCGCCATTAGGTTATGAGTGCTGAGAACAATACACGCAATATTGTAAGGAATTATGCATAGCATTCCAAAAGAATAAAAGTTTTCAAATTTCGTACTCAGTTGGCATAACATTGTATAATAGCGTTTCAAGCCAATAATTTCAACAATACACGTCTTAGTAAGTGAATGGTTTCTCACATTTATAATTTTCACTAAAGATGTTATTATTTTTTTCGAATTAAGTAATGCATTGTTACAGCTTTTGAATCGTTTTTCAATCAACATCAATGCAACCGTATACTGCGTTACGAAGTAATTGAATACAATTCCATGGAATAGGTATAAACACATCGCAGTATTAAATTGTATACTCAAAAATATTTCGGACATAATAACGATCGTAGAAAGGAGTGTGTTGATATACAATACAACTACAACTTTAATTTTCACACTTTCCAGTTTAAATATGTGCCAAAATTTGTTCATTACAATGTCGATATCTGTCAATTGATATGCGATTTCTACCATGGAATGTCGCAGGATCATAAATAAAAACAATAGAACAACACAAACAATATTTCCGACTAAACTTAGAATTACTTCTGATATATTTGTAAGTCTTGTATCGTTTTTACAGTTACAATCGGTGGTTGAAAATGATTGGCAAAAATAACTTGCTATGAAAATATAAATTATTAAAAATAAACTGTAAAATATATTAATTTTAGAAGATGAAAATTCAATTCCTTGAAAATTATTTCTATTGTAACTGAAGTTTTGCGAAATTCTTGTGTGCTTGAAAGGGGCAAGGCCAAGTAAAAAAAAGAATAACCATTGCAGTCTAATTAACATTGTTTACTATTGCAATAAATTTGATTCGAATGACGTTATTAGACGTATTTCTTGTTTTCTCGGTAATAATGTTATTTCACTTAATTCACTCAGTGTCAAAGATGTCACAGGAAGTTACAATAATAGATTGGATGAGTGATGTTGATGAATTAAGGGTGAATAATTATGATAAAATAGTCAACAAAAAATATTAACTATTAAGTAATCATGCAATTTAATAAACATTGCAGTTGAACATTAGAGTTAGATAGTAGTTTATATTAATTAATTTTGAGAACTACGTTTAAGGTCATGTACACTGAGAAAAAAGTATTTTGCTACTAAAAATATTTTTTTTGATAATCCGTAAACTTGGTATTGTGTTACTAAGAAAACGTGATATTGTGATAATCACAATAAGTTTACTGATTATCACAATACCTAGGTATACTGATTATCAGTATACCAGTATAACAGACTATTACATGTTTATAACCTCACTTTACGGGCACAAATCAATTTACTTATAAAACTAACAGAACAAATAAAAAAAAAATTAAAAGTGTAACAATAAATTTTTTTCAAGTCAACATTATCAATATTAGTTGAATTCTATTTTCACCAGTGCGTAAATTAAATGAACTGACTAACAGTGTTAAAACGTCATCGATAGTGACAACGCATATATTATTGGCAGGGTGCGTAGTATATGGTGGGGAGAGCTGGCGCTGATTACCACTTTTACGTGTAAATCTTATGGAAACAGCATGATTTTACACTAATCACGGCCACTGTAACTAAATTACTCCGTTTGATTGAACATAGGAAAAGCATGAAAATTGAGGGCAGCACCTAATGTGCACCTAGCCAATGGTATTATTGCGCAGAGTATAGGTCTTCAACTGACTTATATTTTGATAACCACAATACGTTGTACAGTAGAACCTTGATAACTCGAACTCCAAGGAAGAGGCAAAAAGATTCGAGTTATTGAGAAGTTATTGAGAATTTTGATTTTCAAAGTACCTGATGCTCTGATTATCAAAAGACTATTTTCTCAGTGTAGCACTTTTCAGAATGACTGATAAAATTGATGTTTTGCACGACTCATAATGCAAAGCAGAAAAATTATCACAGTAATAGTAGAAATTTTCTTTTTCGTCGACTCCTTAAATATTTTTATTATTATACTCTTGTTAGTTCAAGGTATTTTTTATTAAAATTTAAAACACCAGTATGAGTCATGCTCTTGGGTTTCCCAAACGATTTATTCCAATGTATCTTGAAAGTTCTTACGTGTACGCCATGCGAGATAGAAGTGAAACTTCTTGTTTATTATGGGTAAATAAATATAAATTATTAATATTATTTTTAAGGAAGGTGTCTACTCTAGAACTTTCAGAAAATCGAAATAGTATATTACATACCTAGGTCAGTAAAATAAGAAAAGTCTCAGATCACATGTAATTGTTGGCCGAGGCGAAGCCGAGGTCAACAAACATGTGATCTGAGGTTTTCTTTTTTACTTTCCAAGGGCTGTATACTATTTTTTTGTCCGACGAAGGCGGAAAGCGGTAACTTTGTTTAACACAGCGGGACGAAAGGTGTTACATTCCGGCTACGTCGAGCAGAAAAATAGTATACACACCTTGGCCAGTAAAAAGAAAAGCCTCAGATCACATGTTTGTCAACCTCGGCTTCGCCTCGGCCAACAATTACATGTGATCTGAGGCTTTTCTTATTTTCCTTCCCAAGGGGTGTAATATACTATTTCTTGCTCCACCCACCGAATGTACGGTCTTTCTGGACGTATTTCACGCCAGAATGAGCGACTTTGTATGGCCTGCGCGAATTGCAGCGCGCTCTGTCGGGCTACGTGATTTTCGGGCCGGTAGTACAGCAATCTCGATACTAACATAACAGTATCCAGTTTCGTGCCAGGGTTTGTGTGTAAAAACACAACCTCACAAATCAATCCTTTTATCAGCCCTAAAAAACATGGCTTCATCAGTGGAAGATCAACTACTACCAATTTTTTTATCTACACTAATGACATCATGAACGCCCTTGACAATGGAGCCTGTGATCACACTATTTACACTGATTTCAGCAAGGGCTTTGATAGGGTTGATCACAACATTTTATTGAATAAATTGTATAAATTTGGCTTTACGAGGAACACACTTGACTGGTTTCAATCATATCTCTTCGACAGATATCTTCAAGTCAGAATCAACGGTCATGTATCCAATAGCTTCAATCCGACTTCAGGTGTTTCTCAGGGATCCCATCTTGAAACGATTCTTTTTAACATATTCGTAAATGACATCGGTGATAACCTCAAATCTAATTTCCTCCTCTACGCAGATGATTTTAAGATCTATAGAATAGTATCTGATGCATTGGATTCAGTAATACTTCAAAACGATATTGATGAGCTTTCTGAATGATGTCACACTAACAAACTAAACCTGAACGCAAAAAAATGTTTTGCAGTCTCTTACTCTCGCTCCATTTCTCATATAGCCGCAAACTATTTACTTCAGGACCATAGAATTGAATCACAAGCAAAAGTCAAGGACCTTGGTATCGTTATTGACAACAAACTTTCCTTCTCCAAATACATTGACAATATTACTCTACAAGCTTTCAAACTTCTTGGTTCCATAACTAGGACCAGCCGAGACTTCAATGACCCACTCACTCTATTGCGTCTCTTTTCCTCGTTCATATCTCCTGTGCTAGACTACGAATCTGTCATATGGTCACTCTCTACTGCCTCATCAATCAGTAGAATAGAAAGAGTTCGATATAAGTTCTCCAAAATCCTGGCATACAAGCTTGCCTAGAAATACGGACGCTTAGTCACACCCTATGATGCATTAAAACACTAGAAACTGGATTCTTTTGAAAAACGCAGACAGATCTCTATCTGCTCTATCTTCTTCAAACTTGATCAACGTTGACCCTAAAGGCCATCCTTGCAACTTTCTGCTAATTCCATATCAAAGCGCTTAAAATTGCATTTATGACGTTTCTGAGCTCTTAGAGCTCAAAAATATACTTGGTGTTATTTTGAGCTCTTCGAGCTTAAAGAATTAGCTGTTCTAAGCTTTTGAGCTCTTCTAGCTTCTATCGTCTGATAGAAGTTTAATAAAACACTATTTTTTGAATTTTCAAACCACAATAACTTTTTAATGGATGAACCGATTTCCACGCGGTTGGCGGCATTCAATGCAGTTTTTGAAGTCTCATGACGAAAATTCAAGTTTAAATTGATCGAACTAGTAATTTCGAAGTAATTCTGAAAACCTTCAGCTCACATCGAAATATCATCACTGTCAGAAAACTGTCAGTTCACGGCCTTATGACACAAATATCTATATATATATATATATATTGTTATAAGGTACTCGCGGGTAATAAGGCCTGTCGAGTAATATGCCTAAGTGATAGAAATGCTATTTAAAATAACCACTTCCACTAAAGATTTCTCTAGTAGAAATGTCGCTACAAGTTTATAGAGTCCCGATACAACGTTCCTTGTCTTCTATATTTCATCATCCGTCATATGCTAAAGTAGCGCAGAAGAATTCCTAAAAAACGATTTAAGTAAATGGTAAACATTTTTTATAATTTTATATTTAATAATTTAAAATCATTGTTCTAATTTTTATCAACATCTTAAAAAGTATTGTTGCTCAATTTAAGTGATGATTGATCTCTAATACCAATTTTATCAAGTATAGTATAACTATTTTGAGTATGTATAATCCGCAGGCCTTATTACCCTACCTACCGTAGTAAAATAAGGCCTATTTGCAACGTTTTTGTAAAAATTTAATTTTGAGTTTGTTTATGGTGAAAATTACCATTACTCCATTATATTTTATGGCTAATGTATTAATTTAAAAATTAATGATACATTGCAATAATTAAATGCAATGTTTTCGACTTTTTTCAAAATCTCCCGTAGCTAGGTCTTATTACCCGCCGGTACCTTACTTAAAGAAAAAATTTCTTAAAAAAAAAAATGTGCATTGTTGTGATAAGAAATTTATTGACAATTTTCAACAATTTTATTTCTTATTACAACATTGTCCGTTGTTCCAAAAAATTTGTATTCTCAGTTTGCAAGAGATGATTATTGAGAATAGTGAGAGAACAGAAATATTTTCTAATAAGCAATGTTAGAAAAAATAACAAATATGATTTATTAGCATTTTATCTTAGTAAAATTTCTAACCTGTTCTTCAATTTGAGATGCAACCATCGCAACCATTAATGTTGGAAACAATGTCATCGCCATCCATTAAAATTGATTGACATGTCGTAACATCAAATCCGAATATACATAAAATGTTATAATGGGTATTAACAGTTCATAAATATTTATTATCATAGATACGATTATAAAAGGGATTATAAACAACATTCCAAAACTGTAAAAGTTAGCGATTTCTGAACACATACAGAATAGTTTCGTGTGTGATCGCTTCAAGACAATGATTTCAACTATACACATTTTATATATAATATATTTTCGAATGTTTTCAATTGGTTGTTGAGCAGCAATGGAGTCTTTTAATTTAAAAAATGTACCGTTTATACTTTTAAACCTTTTTTCAATTATTATCAAGAGAATAGCATATTGAATGACATAAAAAGAAAAGGCTAAAAATTGATAGAGATATAAGAAAAATGATATATGAAACTGTTCATTCACAAAAATTTCACAAATTATTACACTAGTACAAAAAAATAGATTAAAAATAATTATAAACATAAATTTCGTGAATTGATCATCTATCTTGTCAATATTTTTCAGTCTATTTAATGTCAAATCAACTTCAGTAAATTGATTGATTATATTGATGAATTTTCGTTGTTGGAAGACGTATCGAAGGCATATAATGATTATAATTACTGTTGACGAATAGCTTAACACCAATCCCAAAAGTCGTGAAAGAAATGTTTCTTTCTCATTGTAGAGGTTTACGAAAACATGAGGTAAAATATAAATATTTATCGAGACTAAGAATAGTATCAATATTAAATTGTAGCATTTGTAAATTTGAGTGCATTTGAAAGCAATTTTATTTTTTTCTAGTATTTTAATTTTGAATGGAGCGAATCCAAATAATTGAAAAATTGACAATTGGAAATTAAATAAGATCTTTAATACTAATTTCATTATGAAAATTTGTTTTTTGAACAAAAATAAGTATTCACTTGATGCTTTTATAACAACTTTCTAATAATAAATGTAGAACAATAAATTTAAATAAAAATGATCACTCCGCTATATTTAAGATTTAAACAGTTATTTTATTTTACTCTTTATAAAATTACTTCAAATGTATTTTTAAATAGAAAAGCACGATAACGTTATGTGATAACGTTAATAAATTGCTTTTGTAATTGATTGCTTCGCTAAGCAAAGGTAAAAAAATTTATGCTATAAAAATGATTAAATCAGTTAGTTAAGTATAATGCATATTTTAAGGAGCTTTTAATTAGATAATAAGTCAAAAATATTATACTTTGAATTTTTCGTGATTTTTTCTTTTTTTTTTAAGCATTGTATTTTTTCTTTAAATATCATTATTTATAACTGATACATTTCGTAATCTATGTTTATATATTCATTATCTTTCTTTTTTATTTTCTAAACTAACTTAATAACTTTTGATATATCTGTTATATCCGGCGTTACCCCATATAACACAGGGTCTCTGCCCTCTCGATGAAAAGTGCAGCGCTTGCACTTTAAAAGTTTCGAAAATCACTCGGACAACACCTCAATCACGAATTGAGCACACTATGCCCACGTTCTGGCAAATTTGCAATTTTAGACGGATATCAAGATTTAACTCCCTTTCAAAAATCACGACCCGGCTGTATAAAATCACAAAACACCATGGATCACACACTAATAGAAGGATTTAGTACGGAGTACTAAACTGATTTAGTAACAAAATTTTTAGTCATTTATTTGGGAGAAAAAAGTATTTAATACCCATCAATATTATTTGTTAAAGTTTAATCAGTGGTTTTTTTATCCGAAATAAATTATAGTAATATGAACAAAGCCTTATTATATAGAAATGAATATTTAGTTCCACCAAATAATATTTAGTAATAGTTACTAAATATTTATTTGGTAAGTATTGTCGGTAGATGGCTATGCTGAAATTGAAAATTGTATATGTATTTGTTGAAAACTTTAGTGTTTTGACATTAATATTTTAATTATTATTATAATATTGAGTCAATTTGTAATAAAAAAACCATGGAAGAGATTTTAAAGTCGTGGAATTTAAGTGAATTGTACTCCGCTTTATCTGATAAGTTCGCCTTTATTTACTTTCAATGTGATACATAACCTATTCACTGAATATGCCTCAAATAAAAAATTTTAACTTAATGTGATTCTGTTCTTTATAATACCTTATATTTTTACTAAAAATTATTTATTTCAATTGTCTTGATTTATTGATTTTTTTAATACCAACAAACGATTTATTGAGTACCAATAAATCATTTAGTACATATCACTAAATATTTATTTGATGGAACTAAATGGGCTTTAATAAATGATTTAGTAACTATTACTAAATATTTGGTTATGAAAGGTTTGTTACTAAATCATTTAGTACTTGTTACTAAATCTTATTAAATAGAACTAAATCCTTCTATCAGTGCACGTTTAGTCTTTTATTAAAGAATACGAGGGAAGGTATCCTCGTAGAACCCGTGTGTATCCTTATACCGCGTTACGTACGAGGCAGTGTAAAGCACTAGGTCGCTTACACAAATTCTAAATTTACTCTTTTCCTATTTGATTCTTAAATTACATCTTCTACGGACCGTGCCAGTGTAATCTTTGAGCTGTATCGAGGGCCCCGTTGTCCGTAGTGATACGTTTTATCTGAATCATAATCTTTTCGGTCCATTATCTAATTAACGGCGGACCTAAGTGTCTGCCGGAGTCGTTACTCCGGTCTCTTCCTTAAAGATCAACTTCAGCCACGAGAAAACGAAGAGAAATCAAATCCAGAGCCGGCCAACTGCTCAATCCAAATCAATCCAAAATCAACAATAAAGACATTAAAGAACGATCGTAAGTTCAGCATTTAAAATCGACTTTCCTCTCATTTCGTTGTCGGGGAACCCTGGTTACCAGGGAGCGTTCGAGGATCCACATAAAAATAAAACTCTTGTAGCTTCTCTACAAGAGAAAATCCATCTAAAAGTTTGTCCTAGCCTCTTTCAGACTCGCTCACCATTAATTATTTATTTATAATTAATTCGGACATAACATATCTTAGTGGTGGAAGAAAAAGTAGGTCATTGAATTTATAGCACAAAATTGTACGCTCGAAATGTGAAGCGTTAGATATTGTATATCACTTTCAACTTGTCAGGGTCAAGCTATTTTTCAAATTTTAATCGTGTACGTTATGTAATTATTGCATTTTTTGCTAATTCGATACTTGAGCGCTCAAAATTGTACTCATAAATTGCACTTTTCGAGCTCAAAAATATAACTTTCGTGTAATTTTGAGCTCTCTGAGCTCAAAAATCTGATAGAAGTTTAATAAAACACTATTTTTTGACGTTTCAAACTGCAATAACTTTTGAGTAAATGAACCGATTTCCATGCGATTGGCAACATTTGACGCAGTTTGTTAAGCCTTATAAAAAATTCTCAAGTTTAAATTGATCGAACAAGGAATTTCAAAGTAATTTCGAAAAAACACTATTTTTTGACGTTTCGAACCGCAATTACTTTTGAACGAATCGGTCCAAATTATATTTAAAATCTAAGCTCGGTCGGGCCCTTTTGAATGGTGCCTACCGCGATGAAATCGGTCTAGCCGTTCAAAAGTTATGAGAGGTTTACACACGGCCACTCAACCCTACGAGTCTCGAGAATCTAATGATACAACATGAAGAAACCTGGAATAATATTGCATCTTGTGTACAGCGTATTCTTAAGGAAAAGATATCCAAGAAATAGCAGTGAAACAGGAGTGGACGTCATCTGACGCAACATGGACTGGGTTGAAGTAATGCTAACGCGGTTCCAGCCCAGTCTTCCCCAATAAATTTGCGGGGGAAATGGAGAGGATGGGGCTTTTTTAGTGAGTGGGAATCCCACACTACCGACCATCAGGTAACAACACCCCATATGGCGGTGTCTTTGAAAGATTTTTTCCCTCACACACACACACACACTCACACACACACACACAACGTCGATGTTATATGATTCTGAGGTTTGTGGTGTGAATTTATAAAAATGGATGTAACTTTACCGTCTAAGGCGAAGTCAAGGCCGGTAAGTTACACTCGTTTTTGTAAATTATTCGTATTACAATTTCAAAGCGAGTGTCGTAAAATCGACATTGTTAGTATTGCCACTGAGCGGCTCAATGACGGACAATAGTTTTTGACATTATCGTTCGGAAAATCCAATTTGAGAGGGATACAAACCGACTGATTATATGCTTACATTTTAATCAAACTTCCGTACGTAATTAGCTATAATTTTTTAATAAATCTTTTACAATATTCGAAAACGAGCGTAAATTTCCGTCCTCGGTTACGTCTCGGATGTTTAAATTACGCCCGTTTCTATTCTTCCCACCACAAACCTTAAGCTCATATCTAAATATCGTTGCTGTCAGAAAACCGCTACTTCACGTCCTTATGACATAAATATCTATTTTTTATCTTTACTCTGATAAAAAAAATAACTTGACTCAAGAAAAAAAATCTTGATCCAAGAATACCATTTCGAAGAAAATTAGTTTCTTGCATCAAGAAGAAAAATTCTTAAGGCAAGAAATTATTCTTGATTTAGGTAAATTTTTCTTGTCTCGAGACATTTTTTCTCTCGACTCAAGAAAATCATTTTTTTCAAAATGGTATACTTAGTTAAAGATTTTTTTGTCATGAATGAAGTTAACGATTTTATCAGTGTACTAGTCAGACAAAAAGGTCAATTCCAACATAAACAAATAGTTGCATTATAGTTTAATCACCTTGAGTATTCGGAATCAAAAACCACAGTATTATTTCGAAATTGTCATGATTGACCTTAAGGAGGTACTGTGCAAAATCACTTTTCTTACAATATTCTTCAATTTTTGAATACGCGTACTTTTAAGTGTCCTCTATACGAATAAATTTTTTTAATAGTTCTCGTGGTACTAACTTTCGAAATATTTGCAATTAAAAATCGTACATCTAACATGTATTCCCTATCCTAACCGTAGTTAGAGTGAACATTCTATTGAATCATAGCCATACGTTTCTTAGGGTTTTTTTTTTTTAAACTGAGAACATTTAATTGAAGTTATAACAAGTATTTTTGATTAAAGATATTAATACACCCTCATGAAAAAATAGTGATTATCTAATAAACATGGCTATATTTGTAAATCATAATTAGAAGATCATTTTTTAATAGCTATCTTTGTTTATGCATCACAATGTTAAAAAATATTTCAATTAATTCAGCTTTTTTTTTCAGTGCAGATCCAGAGCATGTGATAGTATTATTATACTACTACGTGCTAATTACAAAAAATTATATCTGTCTCTTTTTTTCCAATCCAACGTTACATATGTTAATCAACTACATAAATCAAAAACGTTTTTTTAACTTCGTATTCGACATTTGAAACTTGTGGTATGTGTGCTATTTCTTATTCACTCATTAATTACCAGATCTCCTTCCACAAAGATGACTAATCATGATGTGTTCCACATTTTTACAAATGATATAATGTTGTGGAGCGGGAAAGAATGGGAGTTACGGATTATTTGTACTTCAGATACAATTCTACTACCTTAAATGAGTATATTAAGCTCATAGGCCCTTTTACCCGACTATGCACAAATTTTTTTTTCTGTTCATGGTAAAAATTTCGATTTTAGTTTATTTTTTATTGAAAATGTCTTTAAACAATGATTAAAATCAAAATTTACGGATAGTTTTTATTTTTTTTCAATATTTCTTAACTAGGCCTTATTATCTACGAGTACCTTATTGCTTGGATCACCACGTGAATATTTATTAATTTTCACATTTTATTTATTTAATTTTCATCTAAAATCCTACATGACACTATTAGTTTAAAAATATTTCAATTTCGCACTTAATCAGAAAAATATTCGACGTTATTAAATTTTCCAAACTTAATAAATTTTATTTAAAATCTATCAACACTTTTTTTGAACATAATTTCGCAATTGATCATGACAATCTCATTAAATTTGGCAACTCTGCAAGATTGATCAAGTGACAGCTGTTCTTTTATACCTGTGTAGTGTAGAGTGTTGATGGTAAAAACTTAAAAATCATGCATATGACAAATTGTATGGATTTTATTAATTTGGGATTTCGGTGAACAGTGTTATTGAACTTAAGCGAACTTATAAAACAAAATTCAATAAAATCCAATTATTTTTCACAATAATAATATACTTAAAATCTATCGTTAATCTAACTACGAAAAAAGCTTATTCAACATGCCTGTTATAAGTGTATAAAATGAACCAAGAATCAAAAAGTCACCATAAACCAAAACGAAAAAAAAATATTTCTGTTAAAAAACTGTAGTGTTAATTACAATGTACTGAGTATAGAATTCTATTCTTTTAAACTTTAAAGTATGTACGTTGTGTTTATCAACGGCTCGCTCATTGTATTAATTTTCGATAAGAGCCCACTAATTGATGAGTTATTATCTCCTATCATTTGTAACGAAACCAAAGAACAAAAAATAACTCTGGCTCTTTTAAGTTAAAGCAGAATATTTGAAATTCTATAAAAATGATGAAGTATTTTAGAAAAAAACAATTTAAAGTTTTATATAAATAACTGCATTTTAAAAAAATCTATAAACTGATGTCATAAGGCAATGATAAGCAGCAAGGTCTTCAGTTAACGTTAAAAAAGAAATAAAATAGCTGCATTCAAATAAATCTAAACATGTGTGTATGTATATATATATATATATAAATATATATATGCTCATCGATAATTAGTTTTTAAAGTATTTGTTGCCACCTAAACGTTATTATCTGATGACATTATTTAGACTCGTTATTCTACGTTAGTGTAAAATAAAAAAATGATAAAGTCAGTACCCGTCATCTAACCACAAAAGTGACATCAAAGACAATAAATAAATAAAAAAGTAAAAAAAAAATAGTATTTTTTTTTTTTTAAAATGAACTTCGAACGTCAATCCAGCATACGTACGTCTTATACGTGGTATTGTGTTCCTTATAAACAAAACGGAATAGTTTACTCGGATTTATTTACAATAGACAAATTTCATGATGTTAAATTCCGTATAAAAGCACATCGTGCTAAATACGTGGACAATCGTTCTGTTTTACATATTCAAGTTCAACAAATAAGCCAATTTAAATATGCTAAAGCAGACATCACGATATCAATTAATGAGCTATCATTTACGTATGAAACCTCATGTTGGATGGATTATACACGTGTTTTCTGTTTTTGTGAATCCAATTCTAATAATTATAAATCGGATATTAAGTGTGACATTACGTGGTACGGTTTTGTTGAGTCAGAAGTCGCTAAACGTCATATGTTATCGTTAGATAGTTTAGTATGGCTGACACCACGATACTTGTTTTCATCTATCAGAAGTGATGTTATTATTCGGGTGGAAAAAAAGTTTATTTATGCACACAAAGTTATATTGTCCGAATTTAGTCCCATTATGTGTGCAATGATAAAAATGGATAACACTAAGACTATTAACCCATGTGTACAAGAGATTAGTGTTCACGATGTCGAGTTTTATATAATGACTGATATTTTGAGATATATGTACACTGGGAAATTGACGCATAAAATTGAAAGCCATCGGGTTGCTAAAGTTCTCGTTGCTGCTGATAAATATCAGATAGAAGTGTTGAAAAAGTATTGCATTGATAAATTATCTCGTTGTGTTAGAGTTAACAATGTTTTGTATGTTTTGAATACTACGATTGGATGCAATGTGCCGGAATTTCATGAAAGAACTATGAAGTTTTTAGTTGAAAATATGAAATTTTTTGATGTTATGACTGTCATGGAAATCGCTAAAAAGTCAAAATCGTATTATAAATATTTCATCAAAGCATTTGAAGATAAGAAAAATTAATATTACTTAGTTATTGAATTTGAATTTAATATTTTTTTTATGAATTTACTATTGTTAGCCTTGTTATTTTTATAATTATGAAAAGGAATTAAATAAATTATTTTGTTAATTGTATTTAAATGAAAATTTTTTTTTGTTCAAATACACAGAAAAAAAAATGTTCTTGAATCAAGTATATATTTTTGAAGAGCTTAATATTCTTGATTTGAGGAGAAAAATTCTTGAGTTAAGCAAATTTTTCTTAATTTAAGGAAATTTTACTTGATTCAAGAATTTTCCGTCTTGATTCAAGACAATTACCCTTTTCAAAATTATATTCTTGGTTCAAGAATTTTTTTCTTGAATCAAGTTAATTTTTTTTCTGTGTATGATATGTTTTAGTGCTATTGGAAAACCTTTTTTTTTTTTTTTTTTCATTATTATCATGATATAGTTTTCGTCATATTCTTTTTTTAATTATTTGTTTTCAAAGCGCATTAAAGATAAGAATCATAAAAATAGCTGTAAATACATTTTTTCAATAAATTCTAAGGCTTTTAATATTGAAAAAATTAAATGCTTATCGAAAATTATTACCAAAATTTATTCGCAGTATGTTTGCCGATTTTTTTTTGTACTTAACACACAGTAATAAACGTTTAAAAAAAAAATTAGGAAAATGGTTGACCATATAGGCCATTTCTGCAACTTTCCGCTAATTTCATACCTAAGCGCTCAATATTCAATTTATTTTGTTTTTTAGCTTTTCGAGTTATATATATGTATAGACATGCAGACACGGTGAAATTGTCGCGGGAATATTCAGGAAAGCTTTCTAGGACCTTAAAACGTTCAGATCTGATGAAAACTCACCTTCGAAAAACGGGCCCGAGTCAGAATAATGAATCTACATGAGCTAACATAATCCTACATGAGCCTACAGGACAACTTTTAATTATTTTGATTGATCAATGTAACCTCATAAAATATACTCATACCAATATTAAATAGTACAATACAAATAAATTCAAATAGTAACTAAAAATTATTGATAGAAAAACTTAAAAATTTCATTTATAAATTGAATAATATTGATCAAAACAATTAAAAATTGTCCGTAGGCTCATGTAGGTTCATTATTTTGAATCAGGCGGGTAAAACTAATAAGTTCCTGACTTTTGAAAATTTTCAATTTTCTTAGCGGGAAGTTAAAAATTTAATATTCTTAATCATTCTAGTTCTGTTATTCTGCTAGATAATATTTTATTACATTGAATTTTTTTTCTTTTATTCGGTCGGATTAATTCGATCGGATTATAAATTCGATATTTTAAGATATTTAAAAAAGTAGAACACATTTTTTTTCATTTTTAAATGATTATAATTATTATCACCATTTCCGCTATCATAACTGTAATATAATTTATTGCTGAGCTAAAAGAAAACTTATTTATTAATTACATAATAAAACGCCGGGAGGTATTTTCTTGTACTTCATTATTTAAATACAAATATAGTAGAGTCTTCTCAATTTCTTTATTCTCTAACTCAAACTTCCTAATAGATTCCCATTTCCATTTTATACTAAGAAATGGTGGAAGAGGTTATCTACTGTCGTGTATTCTCGAACTTCAACTAACTATAAAAATAAAAAAATACACCAATCAATGTTCATTATTGAAGTTTAATTGAATTAAAATATGTGTATTCAGCAAAACCCGAGAAATTTAAATTTTATAGAAATAAAATGTGTAATTTACGGTTGAAGTTTAGAAAGTGAATTTACTATTTTTAAATGAAATAGATTCGTTCAAATGAAAAATTCGTTCAGAACATATTTAAAAAAAACGAATTTTTGGAGATTTTATTTTTGAGATTTCTCAAAATTCATCGACTCAAGTTCTTTGTACTAGTATCAGAAATCTAAGGGCAACCGAACTCTTTGAAATGCTGCTTATTTCAGTCGAATCGGATGAGCCGTTCAAAAGTTATGAGAGATTTACACACACACACAAACTTTTTTCCGATATAGTTATTTTGAAAATTGAAAAAAAAGTTTCTTCAATGTAATTCAAATAACAAAGAAGATTCTCCAATGCACCAGCTTACTTTTTGAGATATTGAGCTGAAATTTTAGAAGAATTTTAGAAACTTGTGACATTTTAAAAATAATCAAAAAATAAAAACCAAAAAAAAAGGCGAATTATTTAATTTTTTTTTTGATTTACTTAAAAATCTTACACTAATGACACTGCATCCAATGCCGCCAACCAAGTTATACTCGAACTAAATGTTCAAAAATTGTAGGCAATTAAAAATTTCTAAGTAATCGGTTTTTTTGTTAGTTAACTGTTGAATTTCTTTAGCTCGAATAGTTCAAAAGTTAAATAATTAGAAAAATTTCAAGCTCAAAAAAGTAGAAAGTTCCAAGAATGGCTTGCAGGTTAACTGCTTTTCAGATTTTTTAGTTTGAAACGTTCTGAAATTAGCAATAAGAAATTTTTTTTTGCGTTTTGAATTTGTGAATACCGGAAAATTCCAGGAATGAGTTTGAGAGTTAATACATTTTCAGAAATTTAAGTCCTCATATATTTTTTGCTTCTACTATTCAATAAATCCACATGTTAGTTGCACCGAATAAAAATAGCCGACAGTTAAGTTGTTACAGTAATGTATGTTATTATTTGCTTACCGATGGAAGATTTGTGAAACGAAAGAGCTAGACCACAGCTCTCGAGGGACTATGGTCGATAGTTTCTACGGCACTAGCAGTTCTTGTGGAGGCCTCAGTCCATTTTATTGAAGTGATAAAAATTCTTTTTTCTAGAACTAACTAATGACTGACCTAGTTGACGTGTCTTTTCGACGAAGCTCATAACTAAGTTTAACGATGTTTTGCCACATTGTGAGCTGTAGTTGTCATAAGCAACAATTCGAAACAAAGTCACACATTTCGCAAAGCATTCAGTCCGCAACTTCAAACTGCTCAGTCACTAGCTCGTCAGAGCTAAGACTTTAAAAATTTTCAAACATTTCTGATCTTTAATTCTGCACAGTTGATTTTCTGAATTGACCATTTGCAGACCAATGATGCGACTGATTGAAATCATTTTATGCTGGTGTTTCGTATTCGCTGGTCACTTTTCAAATGGAAGCAGCATTCATAGTTTAGAAATCAAATCACGTCTTATCAATCATACGGTGAGTTGACTATTTTGCACACCTTGAGCTCAAGTGAGAGTGAACATTTTTTAAAAAATTGAATCATCGTTAATCGTTGTTAAAATTCGTTATTATTCTTGCAGATGGAATTGATTGATAAAAGTTTCGTAAATAATTCGAACCCACTCATAATATCTTCTGACTTAGTTGATCACCAAGTGGCAAGTGGGAACATCGATAATGGAAATTCGCTGATTGTCATAAATTATGATTTGAGTGAGAGACAGATAAAAATTAAAAGGTATTTTCCTAGCTATCCTACGTACGTCCTCAGATATGAAAGTTTGCAGAAACTGATGGTGCTTACCTTAAAGTTTATGACCTCATCAACCTGGAACATAAAGTCACCAATTTTTGTTCTCAACATTTCTAAACAACATCACGATGTGAAAGCTTTTAAGGTTCTTTCATTTCTTGGACACTTCGATACTCTATTATCATACTATATGTGTTATGATTACGAAAAAAATTCAACCATAGTCTACACTCTGAACCCTTACACACAATATGCTCCGTCACCTTGGAATCAAGTTAAATTTTCAAATTTAAATATCAACAATAAAACAAAGTTGACACTATATAGTCTGCAGTATCCGAAAGGTAATTATCAAGTTTCATAATACACTGAGAGAAAATTTTATTTAATAGTAATAAAATTTTATTGGTATTTAATAAAACGTTTATTTGGCTAATAAAGAGGAAGGGGAAATAAACAAGTAGGTTAGGTTAGGATGTCTCGTTGGAACATCTTTATACTATTTATTTATTAAAAGATTTTACATTGAAAATATATTTGAATATATTATAATTAATTGATAAATATTAATTTTTTTTTTTTTAATTATTTGTTTTAATGACTTAATATTCGTATGAAAAACACATATTAGTATTTAAGAAAATTTTATTAAATACTAATAAAATTTTATTAAATACTAATAAAATTTTATTAAATACTAATAAAATTTTATTAAATACTAATAAAATTTTATTAAATACTAATAAAATTTTATTAAATACTAATAAAATTTTATTAAATACTAATAAAATTTTATTCATATGGAATATAATTTTATTACTATTAACTAAGTTTTTTTTTTAAGTCCAAATAAACTTTTTTATTACTATTAAATAAAATTTTCTCTCAGTGTATCATTTACGATGCAATTGTATAAGCTAAATTATTTCTCTCAATTGATTTTTAGATTTGAAGAACAACTATGATAATATTCATTTTGATAAAACTCAATACTTAGATAGTCATAAAATAAAATTAATGGCTCGTCTCATTCCAACGGATCCGATCGAAAAGGAAAATATCTATCAAATTCTTAAATATTTAGTAAAGATAAAGGACTACGGATTGGCTTCATTACCTGCTTATATGAAAGTAACCACGTCAATTGACGTTCTGACGAACAGTCTTACTTCCGACACAATTAAATACGGTTACGATAGAGATCTTAGCAATCGTCGGTATGATGCGAGTAACGCCAAGAGTCAATTAGCTGATACAAATCCTAAATTAATTGATTTTGTGACAGAGTATCATGAAATGCACTATTCAATTCTGACGAAGAAAACAAATTATTTGACCGCAGTCACGGAAATCCACATAAATCTTCAGTTCATCTTCATTACACTTTTGGTGTTATTGTTGATTGCTGTGATCATAATCATGAACAATAAATTTAATGTGAGCCAAGGAATCATGGACATTGTGAGCATGTCACTGAGCATGGGAATAATATCTCCGATGAAACGTCTCTCGATGAGGATCATTTACTTCTTCGGATTTTTATTCATTTTCGTAGTGATGCCCGAATTCCAAGGACAAATCTCGGCCATTCTATCCCAACCTGCAAAACGCAATGTCGAAACACTAAAAGACTTGTTTGATAACAAGTATCATGTGTTTTACAATGGGTTTTTAGAAAACGACATGATTAATGAAAAATTGTGGGTGACCGAAGAAGATCAGAAATACTTACATCCATCATCTCATGCTGTGTTGAAAAAATGTGTGAAAGAAGCCCAACAAAATTCGACTATCGCTTGCATCAACTATACTGTCCATCAACTATCATACGCTTTAGAGCTTAAAAATCTTTATATATCGAAGGAAAATGTATTTAAAAAGTACTACGTGTATTGGACAAGAAATAACTGGGCGTTGAAAGAAAAAATTAATAAAGTACGTTCAATACCGGTGGAAACAGGATTAATTAACTATTACCATGAAAAGATAGTGGAGAATCAAAGGAAAAGGATAAACAAGATGGAGAAAATCAAAGAAGCTGAAAACTATGAACGGGTGGACTTTGATAATTTGTTGTTTCATCTCATTGTGTTTGCAGCTACTTTGCTATGGAGTTTGGTCATTTTTGGAATTGAACTCATTGTCTACCACAGTCACTCGAAATATATAAGACAGGAAAGGGAACGACGACACTTCATTAAAAGATTGAGAGCACAACCACGGATTATTTTTTTCCCGGGTCGGATTGTTCTGTCAAATAGTCGCGAGTGATCCAAATGAAAGAAAAATGAATCATCTAATTAGCAGATGAGTTTTATTCAATTTTAGTACCAATTATTGTGATTGACCTGTAAGTAATTTTATCTTTACCGTTTGATTTTATATTTTATACACGAAAATAACGGATTTCTTGACTCGAGAAATTTTTTTTGGCCTAAGACAATTTTGTGTATTTTGAATTAGAATCAGAAATTTTAATTAGAATCGTAAGAAACAACAATTTTGAGCCGAGCATACCAAGTCGGAGGCTGAAATTTTCTTAGATCAAGATAACTGTTTTTTATGTATGGAGTTTGGAGATTAGATATACTGAGTCACATAGCATATCACGAATCATGACAACTGATTCGGTAATAGATGATGTCTTTCATGAGAATTTAAAACAATTCAGGAATAAATTTTGAAGTAAAAATATAGTTTATCTGTTCTGTTTATAAAAAGAGTTTGAGTTTACAAGATTTAATGTATTAAGAGTGTAAATAAATAAGTATTTCAAACTCAACTAGAAATTTGAATAGCGCGCTGCGCGCGCGCCTTAATTTTAACCAATAAGGAATCAGATCCAATTTTTTTGCGAGTTTCGACTATTGACTAACTTCACACTCTCATGTATTTTTATTGTAGGGATCTTCATGTGTGCTATTTTGTGATATCAAAGAAATCGATTAGAAAATATTATTGAATGTTTATTTCAATGTATTGAATTTACTTTGAGAATTTGCTTTAAAAGTTTTAGAATAAAAAACTGTTTTAATATTTATTATTTTTTTAATATTCAAAATGTTGAATTTAAAAAAATAACCTGTGTGAAAAAATTTTCTGATATGGCCTAAAAATGCTCATATAGGGATGGGGAGAGGGCAAAACGGGGTATTTAAGGAAATACTAAGTTTTTGAGGACTAAAATACGCTGAATCTTATTTTTTTAAGATGTTTGTAGAGTAAATAACTAACCTAGTGAATAATCACTTGACCTCTATGGTGATAGGATGAAATATTACTGTCGCATTAGTTTCATAATGTTTGTTTTTAACTATAATATTTATTGTTATTTAAGTCAATAATAGTTTTATTATCTAAAAATTCACTCTAAAATAATTTCAAATAAAATGTACTTTTATTTCGGCTGCCGAATGACCTATTTTTGTCATTGTGTCAGCTATTTAGAATAAATTTGTCTTTTTTAAATTTTATTTCAGACAGTAATACGATGTATTTTTTTTTCTAAACATTAAATGATCGTTATGGGGCGTGCATTTGTTGGATTTTCCAAACTTTTCTGATTTTTTAAAATATTCAAATTTTTTATGTTATTCATTTATTATGAAACTTGATTTATACTGTTATATTTTCTATTTTTTGTAGTTTTGGATTAATTTTTTTCAGTTGGGAATTTTGTGAAATTGAAAAAATAACCTCAGTCAATTTAAAATTTAAAAGCTTTTTATTTTTATTCACTGTTTATTTTAATTCGAGAAACAATACATTCTTTATTATGTATAAAAATTTCCATTGTTTCGATTAAATGTCTGAGTGCAAGCACTTAAGAAGATTACGAATCAATCATTACATCCGACAGGTAGTACATTTATAAGCCTATACAATTTATCATATATACAATTTAGATCCTTAAAGATTGATTTATTCATTAAGGAAATAGCAAAGCTATTATCTTCATATCGATCGTTGTTTATAAATTATTTTCTACTATATTAAAATTTTGAAAGGGAATTATTTCATTTTATAAAAACAAGTATCTCAACAGTTATCATCATATCCTTGAATATTTATAAACAAATAAAATGGTTTTTATAAAAGTACACCTCGTAATTTTTTATTTTCTCGGACTTATACCTTTTTCTTACAAAAAGAATACAAATGTCGTAGACAAAAAAAAGTTTGGACCAGACACAATAACATTAGTTCCCACCGAAATTCATACGTGTTACAGTCTGGTTCTTATAATAATAATTGTTATTGGTAATAGTATCCAGATTCCTTTGTTCTTAAAAGAGCGTTATTCAGGAGATGGCAATGAACTGACTGAAACATTAGGTTTGGCCATTAGCGTAAGTGGTAACGTAGTGATGGTAATCATGTTATTGTTATACATCGTTCAACGACAAAAAATAATAAAATTGGGAAACCAGCTTTTAGATTTAGATGTCGCAATGAAAAAATTGCACAACATCTACAAATTAGAGAGTGAAAAAATGGAATTAATATTAATCTGCTACATAAATACAATACCGTGTGTTATTATTACACTCTTGACTTTGCTTATTGAGGCGTCATTTATTCGTGCAACTTGTATGTACACTTTTCATACCACTGTATTCAATTATTTTGTTATACAATACGCCATTGTTTTGACACTTATTGAAAAAAAATTAAAGTGTTGTAATGACGCTTTTTTAAGGATGAAGAAATCAATCGAGTTACAGTTTCGTGTTTACAATACTCAAAAAAATACACTTGAAAAAACAAGTATTGTTGAAATATTTGCATTGAAACGTTGTCACACAATTTTATGCAAAATGTGTTCTGATATCGCTGACTTTTATTCTTTTGGCTTTCTTTTTATAATTCCTTATTCAATCGTCTGTGTTATTTTGAATATTTATGATTTATTAACGCCTTTCCTGAAAATATATCCAACTGATGATGTCGTTGTGAGACGCATTGGTAATATTGCTTGGATTACTGCACGACTTTTCCCTATTTTAACTACTGCAATATGTGCTACTAAAGTTAGCAAACAGGTCAGTTGCAAAATATATTTTTCTTCAATTACCTTAAGAATGTTAGGAATGTAAAAAGTTACTAAAATAATGGAAAAAAAATCTTCAGAAGGAATTCTTAACCACTGTGACGAATCACACAAATTTTTTTTTCCTTTAGTCGAAGCTTATACATTTAAAAATTTTTGTATGAAATTTTGGATCAAAATTTCGAAATTTTTTTTTTCCGAGATAATAATGCGACCATGGCGTGGAAATTTTTCTTGGGGCTCGCAAGAATATTAATAGCTTTGCAACAATTTGATACTACTTAATGAAAATTTAGAATATTAATCCCCAATGTAAATTTTATAGAAAAAAAACCTGATTACTTTTTGTGGCCGTCACAATGGTTATCTCTTTTGAAACCAAAACAGCATTCAGATTCTTGGAATGCCGAAACGAGATTCGATAAATGCTTCACTCTTTCTTAATCTCCACGGAAAGAACAAGATTTCACTGGATAACATTCCAGATTATATTCAGTAACATCTGTAGTGAAAAAAAATTTCAGATAGTAGCTAGTATAATTTAGATTATACTCATTGTAATCTTCCATTTTCCCCAGTAAAATCTCAGATTATACCGCGTAAAATTTCACTGGATATATTCCGAGATTGTATCCTGTAGAATTTGGATTATATCCAGTAATATCTCCGCGATTTTTTTTCTGACGCCTGCGCACTTAGCATTATTATATGACTATGAACAGGTTAAATCTTATTGTTACAAGTCTAAACATAAAAACATACGTCTTGTACACTATTTTTACATACCTTGTAATTTTAATAATTATAACAGCTATAAAACATATTGTTACATAGCACAAAAATATAAATGTTCACACACTAATTAATGCACTGGTTATATTTTTTTAATGTTCAATATAGTGATAATTGACTATAATTCACAAATTGTAAACAGCATTTCACGCGCAATCGCTAGAAAGAAAATGCCGCAGATATCACTGGGTATAATCCAAGACTCTACTGAGTATAATCCAAATTCTACATTGTATTAGATCCAGTGGAATCTTACACTTCATTCAAGAAGAAATATAACTTTCAACTTTTGTTTTGAGTATTATTGTTTGCAACTCAAGGAAATAACTCTAAAGTCAACAAATTTAAATACCGTATAAAATGTGACAAAGTGGAAAAAAAAATTTCTTTTGCTGTTTTTAATAGAGAAACAACTAGTTCCTGAACAAAACGTATGTTCTTAAAAAAAAGAAAACGAAATTATTGTTTATTTCGAGAATTGGTTTTGAACGAGGAATATAATCGCGTCGATTAGAAGTCATCTTAAATCAAGTGACCATAATTAACGATCCACAATATTGATTTTTAAGCTAAGATGATAAGATTCTTTTTCTTAAGAAGGGTTTACATTTTTTTTCTCTCTCGCCCTCTATTGGACAAACGAAACTATCTATATCATACTTGTATAATAAATGGAATTTTGAAATGCATTTTATACATAAATAAATGAAAATTTTCCAAAAAATTGCTTCGCTCTTCGATAATTAAATTATCTTCGAAGTTTTTTTCCAAATTTTATCTTATTCATGAGCAAAGCACGTTTGAAAATTAACTATCAACCGTTCTTAAATCACGATAGTTTTTCTGTCAGTGAATTGTTTTTATAAATCTCTCTTGTCTAAAGTCAGAAAAAAAAATTAAAATAAACAAAAATTGTATTTTTCCAGATAAAAAGGACTAGCAGTGTTATTCAAGAAATTTTATTTGAATGTTTTATGAGCCCAGAAGTTAAAAATGAAGTACGTATATTATAATGTATTTTATTTATTCACACAATCAATGAAAAGTTTTAAGTAATTTTAATTTTTCAGTTAAAAATTTTTTCACTTGAATTACTTCATAAAAATTTTCAATTCACGGCATACAACGTTATACCAGTGGATTGTACTGTATTACGCACGGTAATTGCTATTTTAGAGTTGAGCTTCTTTTTAACTATGACTAATCAATTTTAATTACGAACGTTTAAATTTGTTTCTAGGTTTTTGGTGCAATTGCTACGTACTTAATAATATTTATTCAATTTCAATCTGATGATATGTAAAAATTTTATTTTAAAACTTTATATACGAATTAAGAATGAAAAAAAAAAAATAATGATTCTAAACATATAGTCAGTAGCAGGCATATAAATTATGTTTGCATTGTATTTATTAAATGTACTTGTGTAAAAAATATAAGCATAATATGTCGGAAAGCTTAGAAACAATTAATGAATTTCCTTAAGTATTTTTTTACAGATATAATATAATTCTCATTAAATACTGTGCGATAGCTCCGAAAGTTTCATAAGTTTCTACTATAATTAAGTATAAAGTCTGTAAAGTTTCTGCAAGCTGCAATAAATACTTCACCGGTATATTGTTACATGCGCTTAACTGGATCCAGGTATATACATGACGTCACTTAACAAATAATTAAAGCGATGTATGCTTTTAATTGTAAAGTACACAAGATCATCTTCGGTGGTTTCAAAGCAGATTAATTAGCACAGCTCACTTCTGTATGCTAGAACATATATAAGCTGAGGTGACTTGAAAAAAATGAGATGTAACGGGTACGTTTTCTAATTTAAACATAAACTAATTCATTAAATAAATCCCCGGCTTGAAATTTGATCGCCGGAGTCCAGGGCCACAAACGGGGAATGTATCAAAAATAACAAAATATAAACAAAACATTTCATTTTAAATAAATCAAAGAAAAAGAAAACCTCTTTATTGGCCTGATCATGTTAATCAACAATGTAAACAATATAAGCAAATTAAATAGTATAAACAATACATTAGAACACTCTTTTCACACATATCTACGGTTCAAAATTAATAACGCGGTTCAAAATTCATAAACAAGATAAACAATGTAAGCAATATAAACTAATACAATAGAACATTCTATCCAAAACATACACGATGGTATTCACGTTTCAAAATTCTAAAAACGCGGTCCTTCAACACAAACTAGTTCCCCAATAACACCCCCCTACCCAGGGTGACTAGCCCTGGGGATCCCTAAACTCTACTCCGAGAGCGAGTGGAGAGTATCATGGTCAGACTTCAGGTAGAGTATCATCCTCTCGAATTACTTGGTGAAGAGTATTCAGCCGAGTAATTCTCCCGAGAAAGAATTACTTGTCAAATTTATTTTCAAAACGGAACTTAACATATTTTTGACCAATCACTACGAACGAGAAATCTTCGCCCTCTGTCGAAGCTTGCGCAAGCTCATTGATCGTCGAAAATTTCTAAGTTTTTATTTTTAATAAAATAATTTAGTCGAGTCGCTCATAATTATTGTCTATTTTAATCGTCATTCTCCCGTTATCTATCCATTCCGTCAGCCAAATTTTAAGTATTTATTCTTTAAAATCATTTCTTACAAAATTATTTCTTTTCCATATACTAAAACGGCTTGGGACTTAAAATATTTTTCTGCCCTCCGGCCGGAAAGTGGCAACTTCCTGGCCGCTGCGCTAAACGAAGTTGCCACATTCCGGCTACGTCGAGCAGAAAAATAGTATACACACCTTGGCCAGTAAAAAGTAAAGCCTCAGACCACATGTTTGTCAACCTCGGCTTCGCCTCGGCCAGCAATTACATGTGATCTGAGACTTTTCTTATTTTACTGGCCTAGGTATGTAATATACTATTCCCATGCTTTTAATTTCTTTTATAATTATTTTATAATAAAGATAAACTCCTAATACACTAATTAATCAACTTATTGCGTCAAAAAAATTTGTGTTAAATATTTAATCCAAAATTTTTTAATGTAATGACGCAAAATTTTTTGTTCCCTCATTGAGATAGATGATTTGAAATGATTACCTTCATGTTAATTGTATACTTATATAGTATTCAAATCCGATGCGTTTAAATCATTTCAAATCATTTCAAATTAGATTTCTTAACCAGGGTTGTGAATAATACTTAATTCCTATAACTTACAAGATAGTACAACTTGATATAATATAAAATATAATCTGTGAATACCTAGCTTAAAAATCATATGCAATTGCCTTCATGAAGTGAGAAAAATATGGGTGTTATGAATATTATAAATACTTCAAATATTAAACTTTTTTAATTAAGCACTAAAAATTAAATTGTAGTATGCATGTTTACTTGAAATAATTTACTTATAACAAGTCATATTTATACAGTCCAGTAAATGAATACATTTTTTAAAAATTACAAAATTCATTCTTTTTTTGCGTTATCATTTAATTGGGTTTTGTACATTCTGTGTTTTAGACTGTTTAGTTTTTTTTTTTCAAATTTATTTACTGATTTGTGTATATGAAATTTCTTAATTCTCTTCAGTAAGTATGTACTGTTATTATGTAGCTAGAATAGGATAAAAGAATTCTATCCTTGACTAATTAAAAATTGTTTACGTTCTCATAAATCATTCAATTACTACTATTATTTGTTTAAAGTTTATTAAACGTTATTGATTGCTTTTCAATCAAAGTAAGTTAATACTTTCGTTCTATCGATAATTTAGTCGTTTTTGATGCTTTGTTTCAATATGAAGATTACATTGAACATTATTACTAATTTATTGCTTTCTATCATTTTGGTTAGTTATGGATATCGAATATTTATTTCTTTAGTTTTAAGTTTGAAAATAATTTTATTGTAATATAGTTGGGAATTGAGTTGTTTTTTTTTTTTTTTATAATTTATCATCGGTTTTCACATTATTTATACTCAAGGAATTTTTTTTTTTTAATCAGAAACATCGTTATTATTATAAATACTGTTGCAGTTACAAGCTGATATCAAAAGAGATTGTCGAAAAAAAACTGGTGTCTCATGGGGTAAGTATCATATGGTATGCGTTATATTATTTAATAATGGTATCAATGTTTGTTTTGTAGATTTAACTATCTTTGATGGTTACAAATTTTATAAAAGTTAAAATGATGAATATAACAATTTAAATTATAATCAGTACAATAATAAAATAACATTCCTAAAATACAGCGATCGTACCATTTACTATCGAGATGGTTACATTTATCATCACAATTGGTTGAATTTACCAAGTGTATTATATAGTGTTTACCATAAAATGCTCTCCGAGTATGATTAATTTTTTATTGTTATGTTTTTTGATAGGTTCATTAATGAAGCTCAAACGAGCGGATTATAACCAAACTGATCAACAATTAAAGTGTTACTTATTGTGCTTCATGCAAAAAAATGGGATATTCGATAAAGACGACATTAATGTTGAAAAAGCTTTACGGCATTTACCAAGAGGAGTTCAAGGGCCGTCGAAAAAAACATTAGAATATTGCAAAAAAATTCGTATGTTTTATTTTTAGTAATGTTTATCACTTTATGTATAAATTCTAGATTTAAAATCGGTACATGATATGTTAACTATAAACTAAGTGAAGTTTTATTAATATATAATTTCAGCTAGTAATGATACATGTGATAAAGCGTTTCAACTAGCTAAATGTTACTTCAAAGCTCAGCCAGAGGTAAGTTTTTTTAGATTTACAAAGACGATCGAAAATGTTGAATAATTAAATATTTTTGATTAATTTCAGGTGTTAAAAACTGTATCATTTGTTTGAAGATATATAAAGAGAAGACATAACAAAATAACATTTAAATTGGTTTCTGCGCAGAAAATCTTATGAACCAGACGTATATACACAAATGTTTCAAAATTAATCACAGTTTTTTATTTCGATAGTTGTCTAATATAATTGAAAAATATAAAACTCTGCAAATCTATATTTGTCACAATTTTACTCAGTTTTTATGTTAATTTTATGTTTTCACCATATTTTGATAAGAATAATTCGAATTTATACTCGCTTAGACAATACTGTAGTATGAGTATCCCTCTAATTAAACCCTAGTGTACACTAATAAAAAAAACACCATTCGACCACTTCCGATAAGGATTAAATATATTTTGTCACATTTGTTTTTTTTTTTTATTTATTTATTGTTTATTGGTTATGGAGTCAAAGCTCCTAGCGGCCATCACGGATACAAAAATTATATAATTAAAAGTATACAGTATTAATCCATGATTAAATGTAAAAAATATAAATTTAAATTTAAATTAAGTTCATAATAATATTAATAATAATTTGATATTGTTAATAAATTTTTGGATCCATTGATAATTAATTATTTATTATTTCAATACCACTTTCCTCTACTCTCTCTAACCCTAGACGATAAGCTCTCTGCTCTGGACCGGTTCCAGGAACCGTGATAATAAATCTGGTGGCGTCCTTTCAATTAATTTGGTTGTTGTTCATTTTGTATTTTGTAGTTTATTTATAATTAATTAAGGAGCCAAATGTGCAGCAAGTAAAACTGTTAAAACGTAAATTTCACGTAAACATTTATAAGTAAAGCTGTTGCCTTACTGTTAGCGTAAACTTTATGTCCACTTCCGACCACAGGTTCACGTCAACTTGATTTTATTTGTGCTAACTAGTAAGCATTTGTGCTAACCAGTTTCCAGCAGGGAAAGTTAAAATTAAAATTATTTCACTTACCGACAAATGATTAGTTCGTGCCATCCATCCTACGATTAACTTGAATTTATAAATTTTTCTTTAATTCTGAAAATTTCTTTCATTGATTATACATATCTATGAACTAGCTGTTCCTCGCCCTCTTCACTGGCCGTATTATAAAATTGAATGTTTTGAATTTTGAATAACTTTTGAAAACAATAGAAAAAAATTTTTTTCCTGGGCTAATCTTCGTTTTATGATGGAAGAAGACTTTTTTGTTATACTCACTTCAAAGTTCAACTTTTGAACGTTGGGTGGCGTCCGTGAAGGGATTCTTTTCGAGAGACTCTACCATATCGTCTTTGTTTCACGGCCTGGGCGGTGAAGTTTTACCCCCTCCTTTTTTTTACGAACTTTTCGAGTACACCCAGACGAAATTGAGAGAGATTGTACAAAAAAAAGTCACATTCTAGTGTACCAACCAATGATTGTGAGTAAATTTTCAACAGTTACTATTGAGTGGCACTAAGTATTTTTCTGCTGGCAGTTTATCATGAAGCGGACCTAATGTTAATAAAATAACAACCACGCCATAAATAAATATTAATAAAAATGTAATTAATATAAAATTAAGTTTTGTTGTCCTTGTGAAACTTCTTAAAATTTAAATATGTCATTGTTTGCCTCCTATCCCTCAAAAGTTAAGTTTATGGAGCGATAATAACAGAATAGTATATTGTGCAATTAGTGCGATTGCTCGCTTCGCTCGTGCGTTCATCTTCGCTCTCGTGGGCAATCGACAACATCGCACGAGTTGCACATACTATTTTTTATTACAAATGCGGAGTTAGTTGTGGGCATAAAATCGGGGTCCAGGGGCGAAGCCCCGGTGGGGTTCTAGGGGCGAAGCCCCTGTGGGGTCCAGGGGCAAAGCCCCGGCCGGGGGTTGGGGGGGGGCGGAGCCCCCCCAGTCACAAAAAACAAAGGAAAAGTTAAAAAAAAAAGAAACAAATATATTTCAAACGATAAATACAGTAACAAATTAATTAATATCAAATAACAAAACATAATTTTATTTGAAACAATCAATACATTAAATTAAACAGTTTAATATTAATTAATTATTTTTTTTTTCGTTAAAATAAATTGTCACATTTGAACAATTTGAAAATGTGATATTCAAATTTTTCAAGTTTTTTGGTTGCATCGTCTCTAAAATTTCAAAATTTGTATTTTCTTTCCCTGTTACTGCAATGTCCATTGGTGCTTCCACTGCTGCTTCATTAACCGGATCAATTTGTGGTTGCTGCTCTCTTGAAGTAGACGGCTTGGATGAAATAGTGCTCGCAATTCGTTGACCGATACGTTTTTTGTTGCCCACAGAATCTTCAAGATAGCCTTCAGCAACTGGCCAATTTTAAAAATGTTGCTACTGTTTTCGGCATACTACCAAAAGTGTTGATTCCGATGTTCTGTGACGTACACTTGCCGTTTCGATAACTTACGAAAAATCTTTTTGTAGCTAAATTGGTAGGGCGTGATTTGGCATATTTTTTATAAATATGGTAAAAATCATCAGTGACTACAAACGATCTAGGTCTGCCAGTTTTAGTCTCCGGAATTTTAACTATTAGCATATCACCTTTGTCTTCTATATTGTCTACAGTCAAGTCAGTTAATTCTTTTCGCCTACATGCACCTTGCACTCCAAAAATTAAAGCTACCTGAAATAATGAAAATTCAAATAAGATTATTTATTGATTCATAATCACACTAAAGTATTTAATTGATTTAATAACCTTTGTAGGCAAGTACTGATTGTCCGGAGCTTCACGCAGGAATTGATTGATTTGCTCTGCACTCAGTGTTAAAGCTTTTTTGCTTTTGAAACCTTTGTTTTTTTGCTTTAAAAAAGCAATTAATCTTGAATAATTATAGATATTAATGTTGTGCTTGATATCAACCATACTTCTTAACATTGAGTACATTGCCCACAAGCTTGATGGCTTCAAAGTTTCCGCAAGTTCAGAAAAATAAGTCAAAAAAACCGTCTCCGACAGACTTTTAATTTTTTGGGAAGATCGCCACTCGATGAATTTTTTATAAGCTGCTTCTTACTTCGGTCTTGATATTCCAGGAGTTAGATTATTAATAACCTCATTAGCTTTATTCGAAATTTCAGGTGGTATAAACTCCTCATCGGAACTTTCAGGGGTTTCTGGGATCAGGTCGGGATTATTTTCCATTTTTAACGTTTTTTATCTTAATATTTTACTTAAATATCGCGATGAAATATAAATTTTATAATGTCAACCTCACTTCTTTAGTATTGACAGTTAGATTGTGTTTTTTTTTTGTTATATATTTTAATTTTAGCAATATTCACAGTCAATTAGCATGCGACAGGGATAGTTTGAGTGCGCCAAGAATAATTTGCGTGCGACAAGTAAACTTGTCGCACTCAAATAACAGTTTCATTTATAAAAAAACTCATGCGTAATTTTAAAATGGGCAAACAGCTCTTTTTCAACCGCAACAGCGAGCGCTAAGATACTACTTATCCCGCATGAGTAATAAAAAATATTGTATGTCATTCGGCCGTTTAGTAGCGATTTTGACAACGACTTTTTTTCGATATTTGTTTTAATGTTAGTGAAGCGAATGTTCGAAAACATTCCCGCCACAAACCTTAAGCTTGTATCAAAATATCGTCGCTGTCAGAAAACCGCCACTTCACGGCCTTATGACATAAATATTCATTTCAAATTTCATCTAAATTCCAAACGATCAATTCCAACCATTTGCCGATTTGAAACATAAAATGACCTCTGTATTCATTTAAATAATAAAAAAAACTTCTCAATGTAACATCTCATCCAAATCACGAGTTGTGAGTATTTATTTTCCTTCCCAAGTGACATGATTTACAGCTTATGTCTTTTACTTTCTATTTTATCCAATTCTCCCAATTATTTTTTTTGCTATCCTTTATTTTATTCCCCGACTATGGCTTCATGTCTCGTATTGTAGAGAATACCTCTCGCTAGTTTGATTATCTCCCACGGGATTTGTCTAAGCTCATCCAAAGTACTATAATCTTTTGCTTCATTCTCTAGAGTTCAACTTGAGTATTGAACGTGAGAGATACGTTTTTTTTTGTTCGTACAGTTACATTATTCTATTAATTTACTTTTTTTGTTTCTTTTTTTCTTTTTATTGTAGCAGATTAAATTTTTTTTATAATTACCTATTGTCTGATGATTGAAAACGTTATGAGGTTCGGAGCTATCAAGAGAAAAATAAGAAGTAGAGTTTTCACCAGAGCTAAATTTTCTCCGTCAGTACCGTACATTTACGGTCTTCTGAAGATATTTTTTCATTTATAAATGATAAGAAAAGTAAATTTATCCTTTTTAGTACACTATCAGACCTATTCAGAACACTTAAATATTTTAAGAGCTCAGAAATGATATCCTCTTCGAAAGCAGATTTCTTGATTTAAATGAAATGGTGCAATGCAATATTTTTAAAAGAATATTAAATCGAATGTATGAAAATTGAAGTTTAAAAATTCAAATTTTGTACTTTGATGTTGATTATTCTGTTGATGGTAGCCGTAAAAAAAAATTGTAAGAAAAATTACTATTTTAATATCGTAATTCAGGACTAAACTTTCATTAGCGAAATAAACTGAAAATTCTTAATTCGATTTTATTCTGTTTAATTTAGAAATAAACCTCGAATTTTTAGTTATGACTCCGAATTAAACCGAATTAAAACAAATTCAAAATTTTGTTTGAATATGAACATATTTGAATTAAGTAAATAATGGTCTAAAATGAAGAGAACTGTTTATTTAGATCATGAAATAAAATTTTTGAAGCAAGTAATTTTAATTTTTTACGAAAAATAAATTTTAATTAGCGCAAAAATTTTTTTTTTCAATTCAAGAAATTTTCTACTTAGCCCAAAAATATTTTGAGCTTCTTTCCTGGCCATAAAAATTTTTTTTTCCCCAAGAACAGTTATCTTGAACCAAGTATACCTATTTTTCTGTGTACACAGTCAACAGCAAACACATTTATCATCATTATAATTCATTCTTTGGAACCAGACTTTGGTAATCAAAAATTAAAAATTGTTGACATTGTTTGTCATTTCTAATGTTTGGAATACTTTATTAAATTTCAAAATCGTTAGGTTGAATACATAAATATTTCTTGTACCTATTATCATTATAAAAAATTTCAGATTTTACATATATACACTAATTTCTCTCTTATAACCGATATTGGAAAATCTATTATATTTTCTGCATTTTATGGCATATATATGGCAATTATCCATATATGCTTTAAATTAGCTACCGGTGTGTAACATTTAAAGTTTTGACTTGTATGTGTGCATTTCCATTTTTACAAAAGAAATTACGACTTCACACTATCCGTCTATCATGCAATATTACATAAAAGTTATTTGTTTAGATTGACTTTGCATACAACTCGGTATTGTAGACTTTACCTCAAAAATTACAGCGATGATAACTAAATGCTAAACTACTTCCGTAGTCATGTTCACTGTTTAACAATACTACTCAATTAATAGTCCGTATACTACCTTGGGTTATGAATTTTTTTAACTTTCCGCTAAGGAAATCGAAGATTTTCGAAAATCGGGAAGTTATTGGTTTTACCCCGAGTTTTACCCCGTCTTGCAAAAATTGAGTTTTCATCGAATCTTGATGTTTTAAGGCCACAGGAAGCTTCCCTGACTATTCCCGCAATGTTGTCACTATGCCTGTATATATGTGTGTAAGTATGTGAACTGCTTATAACCCTTGAATGGTTTGACCGATTTTATTGCAGTGGGCACCATTCGAAAGGGCATAGTCAAACTAAGATTTTGAATATGGTTTGGACCGATTCGGACCGGTAGATTTTGAGAAATATAAAAAAAATATTTTTCAAAAGTGTTTTTTTTGGAATAACTTTTAAACGGCCTTACCGATCGATTCGAAAGACTAATCAGCTATTAACATAAAAAAACCACGTCGATCGCCGCCAAGCTGGTCAAAATCGGTTGATTCGTTCGAGAGATATCGTGAACGAAAGAAAACCGAGAAAAGTGTTTTTTTTAGTAATTACTGCGAAATTCCTATTTCAATAAATTCAAACTTTGAAGATTCTTTACGAGGCATAAGAAACTGCGTTGAATGTCACCACCCTCGTAAAAATTGGTTCATTGATTCAAAAGTTATTGTCGTTTCAAAATTCAAAAAATAGTATTCTATAAAAGTTCTATCAGACTTTTGAGCTTTTCGAGCTCAAAAGCATAGAAAAGCTAGTTATTTGAGCTCAAAATAACACGTAAGTTTCATTTTTGAGCTCGAAGAACTCAAAAACATCATGAGTGCAATTTTAAGCGCCATAGGTATGGAATTAACGGGAAGTTACAGGGATGGCCTTCAAGGTTAACCGTTTTCCTAATTTTTTTTGTCAATTTGTCTCCAACAGTATTCCTAGAATGAGGCAATAGATTCACTAAGTAGTCTAAGTTTTAAAGTATTGTATCTAAGCGTACGGCAGGCTATATATTTCATAGCTCCATTAGGACTACTAACTTTTAGTCTCAAATTAAAAATATTACTTTTAAAAGTGTAAGCTGATGACGTTGATAATGGGCCATTATTCCTTATACTCGTCTGTAAATGTAATAAGGCATGAACATTGAAGGTCATTAACGTTAAGAGACGGATGGTTTACTTTCCAAAATTAACTCTTTTCGAGCAATTTGATGAGTTAAGTTATCTGATATTATGCACTAAGACTTAAGGATAATAATACCAAATTAATTATGTTAATTAACTAAATTAGTATCTATTCTTATCATATGTACTACATGTTTAATGATATCTATATTTATACTGCTCGGGTTATGTTTATATTTTTATGATGATAAGGCTAAGATAGATTAGAAAATAACTATCTTATCGACCTCACACATATGCTCTCACATATACAAATATGATCCGCCTAATGTCGTACAAAACGAAGAGGAAATATTAAAAAAAAGGGGAAAACATTGACAAGAACAGAACGATTCACAGCGGAACTTTATAGAAATTTTACTGTTATTCTTTAACTGGGATGGTTATTTACGGACGCTTCGATTATTTCTAGTTGAATCCAAACTTTCTATCGTATTTAATGGATCACACTAATACTAATACGCGACTTCATTGTTGCAACGTTGTTACACAAAAAACAGAATTAAAATATTATAAAATAGTTTCAATTGTGTCTTGTTTTTAATTAACATCAACGGCAAAATTATATTTATTATTCGATAATTTTTTCACCGATTCATAAAAAGTGAGGTACAAACACTCCGAAATGTCTATTAGTAAGTATGAGAATTTATATACCCACTAAAACATGCAAAATAATTTTTGTAATTCTTAATGACATTTAAAAACTAGTAATCTAAAAGCCCCCGTAGCTGCTCAAGAACCAGTGCCTGCCCACTCTGTGTATTTGTATATCTATATTTACAAATACAGATATACAAATACATGGAGCGAGCAGGTACTGGTTCTTGAGCAGCTATACTGGGGCTCTTACTTTAATGACTATATTATCTATTTGTAATTTTCAATTTGACGTATATGTTTTGTCTAAAATAAAACTTTTTTGTGATAACCTTTAAAGACACATTAAATGCCCCAAAATGTAACAGTCATTTTATAATTTCGTTTTTATTCTGTTTTCTTAAAAATTGTTAATTAATAAAAACATTAAAAATGAACAAAGTGAATAATACAGTGAAAGGTTAGAATTTTCGTTTCAAAAATTATTAATTAAATTGTAATATCTCCGTTAACATAATTCTTTAAAAATTAAGAATTTACTAATTTTGATTATTGTATACCTAAGTTTGTGAATTTATGCTATCATGCAATATTACATAAAAGTTATTTGTTTAGATTGACTTTGCATACAACTCGGTATTGTAGACTTTACCTCAAAAATTACAGCGATGATAACTAAATGCTAAACTACTTCCGTAGTCATGTTCACTGTTTAACAATACTACTCAATTAATAGTCCGTATACTACCTTGGGTTATGAATTTTTTTAACTTTCCGCTAAGGAAATCGAAGATTTTCGAAAATCGGGAAGTTATTGGTTTTACCCCGAGTTTTACCCCGTCTTGCAAAAATTGAGTTTTCATCGAATCTTGATGTTTTAAGGCCACAGGAAGCTTCCCTGACTATTCCCGCAATGTTGTCACTATGCCTGTATATATGTGTGTAAGTATGTGAACTGCTTATAACCCTTGAATGGTTTGACCGATTTTATTGCAGTGGGCACCATTCGAAAGGGCATAGTCAAACTAAGATTTTGAATATGGTTTGGACCGATTCGGACCGGTAGATTTTGAGAAATATAAAAAAAATATTTTTCAAAAGTGTTTTTTTTGGAATAACTTTTAAACGGCCTTACCGATCGATTCGAAAGACTAATCAGCTATTAACATAAAAAAACCACGTCGATCGCCGCCAAGCTGGTCAAAATCGGTTGATTCGTTCGAGAGATATCGTGAACGAAAGAAAACCGAGAAAAGTGTTTTTTTTAGTAATTACTGCGAAATTCCTATTTCAATAAATTCAAACTTTGAAGATTCTTTACGAGGCATAAGAAACTGCGTTGAATGTCACCACCCTCGTAAAAATTGGTTCATTGATTCAAAAGTTATTGTCGTTTCAAAATTCAAAAAATAGTATTCTATAAAAGTTCTATCAGACTTTTGAGCTTTTCGAGCTCAAAAGCATAGAAAAGCTAGTTATTTGAGCTCAAAATAACACGTAAGTTTCATTTTTGAGCTCGAAGAACTCAAAAACATCATGAGTGCAATTTTAAGCGCCATAGGTATGGAATTAACGGGAAGTTACAGGGATGGCCTTCAAGGTTAACCGTTTTCCTAATTTTTTTTGTCAATTTGTCTCCAACAGTATTCCTAGAATGAGGCAATAGATTCACTAAGTAGTCTAAGTTTTAAAGTATTGTATCTAAGCGTACGGCAGGCTATATATTTCATAGCTCCATTAGGACTACTAACTTTTAGTCTCAAATTAAAAATATTACTTTTAAAAGTGTAAGCTGATGACGTTGATAATGGGCCATTATTCCTTATACTCGTCTGTAAATGTAATAAGGCATGAACATTGAAGGTCATTAACGTTAAGAGACGGATGGTTTACTTTCCAAAATTAACTCTTTTCGAGCAATTTGATGAGTTAAGTTATCTGATATTATGCACTAAGACTTAAGGATAATAATACCAAATTAATTATGTTAATTAACTAAATTAGTATCTATTCTTATCATATGTACTACATGTTTAATGATATCTATATTTATACTGCTCGGGTTATGTTTATATTTTTATGATGATAAGGCTAAGATAGATTAGAAAATAACTATCTTATCGACCTCACACATATGCTCTCACATATACAAATATGATCCGCCTAATGTCGTACAAAACGAAGAGGAAATATTAAAAAAAAGGGGAAAACATTGACAAGAACAGAACGATTCACAGCGGAACTTTATAGAAATTTTACTGTTATTCTTTAACTGGGATGGTTATTTACGGACGCTTCGATTATTTCTAGTTGAATCCAAACTTTCTATCGTATTTAATGGATCACACTAATACTAATACGCGACTTCATTGTTGCAACGTTGTTACACAAAAAACAGAATTAAAATATTATAAAATAGTTTCAATTGTGTCTTGTTTTTAATTAACATCAACGGCAAAATTATATTTATTATTCGATAATTTTTTCACCGATTCATAAAAAGTGAGGTACAAACACTCCGAAATGTCTATTAGTAAGTATGAGAATTTATATACCCACTAAAACATGCAAAATAATTTTTGTAATTCTTAATGACATTTAAAAACTAGTAATCTAAAAGCCCCCGTAGCTGCTCAAGAACCAGTGCCTGCCCACTCTGTGTATTTGTATATCTATATTTACAAATACAGATATACAAATACATGGAGCGAGCAGGTACTGGTTCTTGAGCAGCTATACTGGGGCTCTTACTTTAATGACTATATTATCTATTTGTAATTTTCAATTTGACGTATATGTTTTGTCTAAAATAAAACTTTTTTGTGATAACCTTTAAAGACACATTAAATGCCCCAAAATGTAACAGTCATTTTATAATTTCGTTTTTATTCTGTTTTCTTAAAAATTGTTAATTAATAAAAACATTAAAAATGAACAAAGTGAATAATACAGTGAAAGGTTAGAATTTTCGTTTCAAAAATTATTAATTAAATTGTAATATCTCCGTTAACATAATTCTTTAAAAATTAAGAATTTACTAATTTTGATTATTGTATACCTAAGTTTGTGAATTTATGCAAGAATGCATTATATATTTTCCATCGTATTTGACTAGATTATTCTGTAGTTTTAAATTGTCAGCTAAATTTTTTATGCACATACTGTTTAAAGTCATTTCTAGTAACTTCTATCGTTTTTTAGAATTCAAAATTCAATGGGCTGCAGTTCTTGTAGATAAAAGCACAAAATTAGTTATTCCTACTAGTCAATTTATTAAATTGAATCCTACAAACTATGAGGAGAAAAAAAAATATGTTTTCCATCATAAAGGATCTAGTTTAAGCGGTCTTGTATTGGGTATTGAAAGTAAGCACACTTAAAAATAGTAATATTAATCGATGTAAATTATAATATTATTGCACGACTCATGATCCGATGCATTAGAGAGTGCTGTACGATCGAAAAATTAGTTTTGTCTCTCGATTTTGCAACTATTTAATTAATTACACAATTGGTAATCCACGTAGTTTAATTTATTTACGCATCATTTGATAGATAATTTAATGGAGATTAATTATGTTACCAGTAAAAATCAATTTAAGATAATAGAACCAGAAAAAATATCAAAACAGTTAAAAGAAAATCTCTCTTACTCCGTACAATTTTCCGTTTTAAGCACGATAACTTGCGTAAAAATGCACGAATTTAATTTTTTTTTTTTTTTTATTATAAGCTTGGCATCCACTTTCTGGAGATTACCATTGAAGATGGTTGTTTTATTTAGTGTAGATTAATTGTTATTAAGGAGGGTTTACACTTTTTTCTCTCTCACCCTCTATTGGTCAAACGAAAGTATCTCTGTCATACTTGTACAACAAATGGAATCTTAAAAACCATTTTATACATAAATAAATGAAAATTTTCAAAAAAAGCGCTTCGCTCTTCGATAGATAATTAAATTATCTATCGAAGAGCGAAGCGTTTTTTTTTAAATTATATCTTATACATGAACAAAATATGTTTGAAAATTAACTATCAACCGCTCTTAATGAAAAACTAAAATTAATGAAATAAATACTCATGAGTGTTTGTAGACTTATATATATCCGTATCATTCAGTAAATGTTCTACCGACGTGCATGACGGCTGATGCTGGCGTACACTCAGTGCGCATGATCAGTTCAAAATACCGCGCGATATTTGAAATGAAAAAACAAATAAAATAAAACAAAAGAGAAATTGTATTTAAAAGTAATAACAAAAAAGTAGGAAACATAGAAAAGATAGTAAATTGCAAAATTAATATTTAAATAAAACAAAAAAAAATATTTTTTTCAGAACATTGAGGTAAAATCCCCAGTATCTGCTCATGTACCTGTACATGCTTACTTCATGTATTTGTATATCTATCTATATTTGTGAATATTGTGAATATAGAGGGCACTTACCATAACTATTTTTTTTTTTTTTTCATTTATCGAACGAATGAGCATTATGATCCGTGCACTTTTGGATTTGCCCAACTTTTTTGTTTTCTAGAATCACCTATTAATAACTTGGCGTTGATATTTTTATTTATTAGATAGTAAAGATGAAGCAGAAAAGATTTTTACTAGAAGGTTTTCTGTTCCTCCATCTTAATTCATCGAGTCAGCATCAAACATGATAAAAACGAACTAGCAACAAGAAAAAAAACATCAAAAAATTCATTACTATCGAAAGAAATCCTCAATAGAAAAATTTCCGAGTTGCAATTATTATCATCTAAGATAATTATTAATAAAAGTCTACAAGATAATTGTTAAAATTTTATTAACTACTTTTTCATACAGTTATGATACGTTTCATGAGAGAATTTATACAATTCACGATTTCGAGCTGTAAATTTAAGTAATTATAATACCTTTCATAGTCTTTTGAACTACAATCACATTTTCTTACATTAAAATATATGTTATTATTAAAAAAACATGCACACTCTCCGAAAATCATCATTTTATAACAATAATTTTACAGAAAATTTGTATCAAATTAAAATATTTGTTCTTTATGGTACAAAATGTTGTATTACAAATAGTAAACATCGTTCGAATTCACCAATAATTAGAAAATCGTTTTCATATTATTTGCGTTAATTTTTGCTATTTTGTTCTATAATTATTTTTTTAGCTTAAAATCGATAATAACAGTGAGCACCAACAACCAAAAAAGATGAATAAAAAGACGTCTGAAATATTAACTAACCCACTAGAAAATAGTGAGGTAATTTTTTTACAATCTCATAAAAATAAACTTAATCAATAATGTAAAGATTGTCAATTGAAATACTGATTTATTTAATTAAACTGATGTATTTTTGGAATTCGGTACTATGCAGTTCATAGTTATGTTGTAAGGACACTCTTCCTATTAAGTTTTCAGAGATGATTCTTATTTTCTTAATAATCAATAAAAAAAAATTGATAATAATTATAAAATTTAGTAGAAAATAATACTACTTGAACACTGACATAATGAAAGAGCCATTAAAACTAATTTGTTTTTATTTTCTTTTGAAACTAATTAGGATTCCCTTATTGATTTTCAACCTTTACAAAATTTTAAAACATCAATTCGACATCATTATTGTTGGATAAGTTATGAACAATGTGTTGAAAATAACTGTTAACAGTTTTATTTAAACTACAAAAATACTTCGTACTTTTTCTTTTTAATTATAATATTTTACAGCAGTGCGTTTAATTTATTAATTTCCTTTTTTTATAAGAAAGATAAAAGCACCAAATATTGAACAAGGTACAATTATGTGTTTTTTTAAATGAAATAAATTAAAATGTTAAAAAAGCGTACAGATGTAAATTTCTGTAGTTATTCTGATTGGAAACTAGTCATAAAATTATAATTACATGTAAATTTGGTTTGTTACATTGAGCTTAACCGATTAAACATATGTGCTCACAAAGGCTGCCACTTTACAATTAATTCATGAAATTTATCTATGAAATCGTGAATTTAATAACTCAAAATGAGAGTTAAAATGTTGATAGAATCAACAATCCAACATTATTAATCAATTGCACCGTGAAAAAAATAAATATAAATTTGCCTTATACCACATCAATAATTGGTGCTTTTCTTTTTTGAGAATTTCTTGATATTATTTTCTCAAATGAAAAAAACATGAAAGTTACAGTTTATAAAAATTTTCTTAATTTCTTGACTGAAAATGAAAAACATTAACAAAAAGATTTCCAATCAATTTCAATTGTAGTCACAAAATATTAATTTAAAAATCAAAAAATTCTTAGCTTTGACGTAAAATAAACTTCAGATGTAGACATAGTAACGAAGAGAATTTGAAAAAATTCTTTCAATTGGATACAATAATCAATGATGACGCTTAATAAACTTTTTTAAGAAAGATTTGCAATTTGTTCATTAAATATCGTTGAATTTTAATAAGAAAAATTTCCATGTTTTGTCTATTGAACATATAAATAATGAACAAAATTTTTTTTTCAGATGCTGAATTCGGAAATTTACAATAGATCGTCATCTAATATTCACAAAGACTCAACAAATGTAAAGGTATCAATATTTATAATCATATATTATAATTATAATCCATTTAAATTGAGCAGAATTAAAATTTTTAATTCTTTTGAATTCTGTCATACCGAATTTAACAAAACAGAACAGAATTGAAATTTTTAATTTGTTCAAATTCAGTTGTTTAATCAGGGTAGTCGATTTTAGACCTATCTGACTGTTGCCGGACAGAAAACGATCATTTTCTTCCCGAGTGCAGAATTTGATGATTTTCTGTTCCCGAGACGAAGTTTCAGCTTTATTTTCAATTCTATCAGAGTATCTTTTGTTTATTTTATACCTTTATAATTCTCATTCTAACCGTTAACTGTACTGACATATTACAATCCTGTTACTAAGTATAAATCAGAATGAAAATATGAAACTATTTAATAAGTTTAATTATAAAATTGTATTTTCGCTATTTTTCTGAAATTATCTAGTTCTGGTACGCGCCAGATATTGAAACTTGCATTTTTTATTCAATTTATACGAAAAATAAAATGTGCGACGCTGGATATGAAACATGATTTCAGACCGAGTGATGCCAGCCCTCGCTTCGCTCGGGAAGACAACTTCATTTCGGTCTACAATCGTTTTGATTCATCCCTAGTCACAATGTAATATTATTTGAATGATTCGTTTCTCCGAGTAATTTCCAATATCCAATTTATATCCACTCAAATTATCCAACAAAAAGAAGAAATTTTTCGAAACATCTCGTCGTAGTTCTCCTTCTAAAATATTAAAGTTACTGCGCATGTGTAGTTATGAATGTCGATGTAAAGATAAGCTCACAAACTTTTTTTATCAGTCATTTGTAATCTTGCGCAGATATAAGTAATCTGCAAAAATCAACATAAGTTAAATATAAATAATAATTTTTACACTTGCATTTATATATTTTTACAAAAGAATTCAATACAAATGGAGTCTGCAAATGATGGGTATCAATTGTGTCCTACCTGCAATAAACCGCTAATAAATGAAGAGAACCTGAAAATACTGCGCATTAAATGGATTAAGTGGGGAGTGTTGGGTCTTTTAATGACTCTTGCTGGTGGAGCAATTGGAGCTTGTGTGTTGCCATTTTTGGGATTTGGGTCTGCTGGTGTAACCGCAGGATCTTTCGCTGCAAGTTGGCAAGGACCCGCTGTGGCGGTCAGTTTTATTGTTTATTTTTTGATAACATTAAAATTAAAAATGAAAATTAGGTTAGCCGACATTTAAAAATTTTTAGAAATTTTTTATTGAAAAAGTTACTACAAAAAAATGAAAAAAAAAAAAAAAAACTTTTATTTGTAAAAAACTTGAAAAACTATTAGAGGGTGTCCATTAAATACGTGAGGTTTTCTAGCGGGTGAGGGGATCAAGCTAAATTTTACCAAATTTCACTGAGGGGGGAGGGGGGTCTTAGCAAATATCACGTAATTTTTTGTCTTGCAGGAAACAGTGTAAAATTGCGTGAAAAAGGATTTCTATAATAAAATATGGTTAAATCTGACATAATAGTGATTGTCGTATTTTTCCGAATCCCGCAAAGCAGCAAAGTAGCGCTCGATTGTTTAATATTCAGTTATAATTTAATAATTAAAAAAAATTTTTTAAGTCGGCTAAATTTAGTTTCAAAATTATAACAAGAAAAATTTATTTAAAAAATTCCAACTTCAGAGGTTGTAAAGAAATATAAGGGCAATTTAAAAAAAAAATAGTTCTCTAGACTTAATTTAATATTCAAAAAAAGTCAAAAAATTATTAAGTGTCTATTAATTTAAATATCATCATTTTTTGTAAATAAAATTACTTCAGCTGTCTTATTGATTTATAATTACAAAATCATTGATCGGATTTTTTACAGGCTGGGTCAGTGTTCGCTATATGCCAGTCATTGGGAGCCACCGGATTAGGAATTTTATTGTTCGGAGCAACTGGATCAGTGATTGGTGGAGTTGGTGCTCTTGGATTGATCTATAAATATCGAGAAAAATTCGGTTGGTGCTGTTGTGATGATTATTCCGAATCAACTTCTTGTAAAAAAAATTCTTAAAAAATGTTTTTTATTATAAAAATTAATTAATGTGATAAATATACGTCATACTTACTCAAATACCACTAGTAAAAATGATATAACTTGTAAGTAATTGTAGTATGATATCTTAGCGAGCACATCCGAGTGATAGCGGTTGTTCTATTAAAAATTTGATTGATAATCAGGGCGCACGCCTCTCTCCTCCATCCCACTTTTCCAACATTTATCAGCGCAAATAATGACTAATAATTGGTAAGTATAAAAACGGATTATCGGGCAAGTACTTCCTGGAACTTTCCGCTATTATAATTGCTTTCTTCACGAAACGACATTGAAAAGAAATTGAATCAAGAGAAAATTTTTTGAATCAAGTAAGGTAAAAAAAAGCAAACATTGACTAGGTGTGTCGCGTTTTGAGCCCAAGACAATTTATCCCCGATAATTCAACCCCGACAAATCAGCCCTTCGTCAATTCGAACCCTGACATTATATCCGCGACAATTCATCCTAGCGACAAATCAAACTACTGATTATTGGACCCAACTATCATGAAATTGTTTATGAAATAGTTTGTTTATAAAATATTGAAAGTTAATTTATTATATTATTAAGCAATAAAATAATCACAATTATGATATCGACAGGTTTGAAGAATTATATTAATTTAATTGTAGTAATATTTTGGTAAAAAATACATCATTTGATAATAAGTATACTACATATTTGTAATAATATTAAAATTCAATAGATTTATAATTGATTTAGATAAAAATCGTAGTTATTTATTGATTAAATTTAATATCATCAATATATATGTTTTTTGATTTAATTGTAGTAAATACGCTGTCGGATTTTAAGTGATTATTTATCTTATAAACTGAAACCTAATTTAATGTATAAAAGACAAATTTTCGGGTATTAATTGTCTTGGGCCCAAAAATCAGTAAGCCCATTGACTAATTTAGAACGTACTTAGTGTGCGTCTTTGTGTACTTAAAATTTTTTCAAGCTCTGAAATTAGTTTGACGTCTATAAACTCATAAGTAGTAGATAATTTTTACGAATTTTACAAAAAATAAAATATTCTGCAACCGCGCTTGAAAAGATCAAAATAGATATATAAGTCATAAGGCCGTGAAGTGGCGGTTTTCTGACAGCGACGATATTTCGATATGAGCTTAAGGTTTGTGGCGGGAAGGTTCGAAACGGGCCTAATTTTAACGTCTGCGCTCGTTTTCGAACATTCGCTTCACAAACATTAAAGCGAAGATCGAAAAAAAGTCGTTGTCAAAATCGCCACTTAACGACCGAATGACATACAATATTTTTTGTTATTATCGCTCCATAAGTTTAACTTTTCAGGGATAAGAGGCAAATAATGACATATTTAAATTTTATGAAGCTTCACAAGGGCAAAAAAACTTAATTTTATATTAATTATCTTTTTATTAATATTTATTTATGGCGTGGTTGTTATTTTATTAACATCAAGTTCGCTTCATAGTAAACTGCCAGTAGAGAAATAATTAGCGCCACTCAATAGTAACTGTTTAAAATTTACTCAAAATCATTGATCGGTACACTAGAATGTGACTTTTTTTTTTACAATCTCTATCAATTTCGTCTGGGTGTACTCGAAAAGTCTGTAAAAAAAAGGAGGGACTAAGACTTCACGGCCTGGGCCGTGAAAAAAAGGCGGTATGGTAGAGTCTCTAGAAGAGTCCGTTTACGGACGCCATCCAGCGCTCAAAAGTTGAACTTTTGGAGCGAGTATAACAAAAACATAATAAGTACAATTTTGAGTATGGAATTAGCCGGAAGTTGCCGGGATGGCCTTTAGGGTCAACCGTTTTCCTAATTTTTTATAAATTTAGCGAAAATTTAAGGAAAAATATTATTAGCTCTGATGGTAATAGTTACCATCAAAGATTGTAGGAATTGTTAATTTGATTTTAAAAGATATTATCGAGATATTTAATTAAATTATTTCAGTTAGTTGATACAAGTTTATAGTAATATAACAAATGATGAAATTTACCATAAAATTCTCTCCGTGCAGCGAAACGTCCATTACGAATGCACCCTAGATATCATCGATCTAAACTTTATTTTTCACTAATTCTAGCTACAATAATAAGTTTAAACTTATTGAGAAGATTTGCTTTCAATTGCTATCGTTTATTATTTATTGAATAAGATTTTGTAAAAAATTCATTTCATAGTATTTTTCCTGATTAAATTGTGCGTTTATCTCCTTGTGTAAGTATCTAGGATATCTGCACAGATAAAATTTCAATGAAACGATCACTATCAATCAATTTCACTTAGCGCATTTATAAAGCGCAGAAACATTCTATCCAACCTGACCCTTTAGTCAAATTCGACCAAGAAGCAAAATAAGGCACTGAACAACTTCCCGAGTTTAGTTAAGAGACTCAGTAAATCAGCAAAGAGAAGATATCAATGTGGTAGGTAACTATAAGCTAACTTTAAGTCTGAGATCATCTTAAGAAGTATACGTTAGATAACAGAAGTAAATCCCTTAATAAATCAGCCTCTTCAAAGGACAGTGGTTTCCTGTCAAGTCGGGAACGCCCCACATTAAATAATTAAACTGTGAGGATGAACACCTCTTACACAGTACTCTTTACTTTATCCCATTTGCTTTCCTATCCTCCAGCTTCTGCGCTACTCCTTTAATTGAATTGGATATAATAATGCTGAGCTTATATTATTATCATTATTATTTTGTTTAGCATAGAAGTTATATTCTCTGTCAGTGAATATTAATTCCCTAGAGATGATGTACATTTATGAGATGTTTTGTATGTATTGTTCAATTACATAAACGCCTGGAGATATTAAGGGATCATTTTGGTTTCCCACGGAAACTATTATAGATATTAAGACAAAATTTATTCATCTCAACATATACGCTCTTGAATAACACAAAAAATTTAATTTTATTTCTAATTTCCCGTTAAGAAAATTGAAAATTTTCAAAAATCAGGAAGTTATTGTTTTTACCCCGTTTTCCGAAAATCGAGTTTTCGTCAGATCTTGACGTTTTGAGGTCCTAAGAAGCTTCCCTGACTATTCCCGCGATGGTGTGTGTGTGTGTGTGTGTGTGTGTGTGTGTGTAAATCTCTGATAACTTTTGAATGGCTTAGTCGATTATATTGCGGTAGGTGTCATTTGAAAGGGATTAACGAAACTTAGATTTTGAATACAATTTGGACCCATTCCAACTGGTAGATTTTGAGGAATCTTAAAAAAACTACGAAATAAAATTTTTTCAAATCAAGTTTTTTTTTTAATAAATTTTAAACGGCTCGATTGATCATTTCCAAAAACTAATCAGCTTTTAATATAAAAAAACCACGTCGTTCGCCTCCAAGCCGGTCAAAATCGGTTGATTCGTTCGTGAGTTATCGTTGATGAAAGAAATCGAATAAAAGTGTTTTTTTCGAATTACACCGAAACTTCCGGTCTTATCAATTTGTGTTTAAAAATGTATCATAGAATTTGAAAAACTGTGTCGAATGCCGCCATCCGCGTGGAAATCGGTTCATTCATTCAAAAGTTATTGCGGTTTGAGAATTCAAAAAATAACTCGGAGAGCTCAAAATTACATGAAAATTATATTTTTGAGCTATGAAAGTTCAAAAACATAATAAGCGCAATTTTGAGGGCTTAATTACGAAATTAGCGGGGATGTTGCAGGGGAAGTTGCAGGGATGGCCTTCAGGGTCAACCGTTTTCCTAATTTTTTTATACTTTTTACACAAATATACAACGGATGAACGGAACACTTCCAAAAGTTGGTACACAGAAAAAAAGGTTTACTTGAGCCAATCAAGAACGTAGAAACATCTTTCCTAAATATAGTGACTTAAACAGTAAGAAAAAAAGTTAAGCTTTGACAATTTACATACATACACAACTTCTCCGCGAACGTCTTGCTCCCAAACTTTAAATTCAATTTCACTATTTTATGTATTAATTTTTACAGTGAAAAGTTTAGAATAACAGGATGAATTCCAAGACAGTTGCAGATAGTTGCTTCGATCGGAGTTTTTTGCGTGTCGACTTAGTTTTGTACCAGTTGTTTTGACCGGGAACCGTATTTAGTAAGACGACAATTCGATTTTTGAGCTCGAGGAACTCAACCATATATACAAGTTATTTTCATAAACTTGGAGGGTTCAGAACATTATATTAAGAAATTTTTTGTATGTTTTGAGTTTGAAAATAGCGAAATGTTTCAGGAATCGCCTGCGGAGCAACCTGGATTTTATATTTTAAATTTTACGCAATAGAAAACAATAATTTGGATGTTATTGATTTAACTGCAATTTTTGTAAATCGAGTTTTCATCGGATCTTTACACTTTTAAGTCCTAGAAACAAGGTCTGACTATTTGCACAAGAATATTCTAAAAATTATATTTCTCTCTCTAGTTTGCGGCATCGGAAAGAGTTTTTTCGCCATTAGATTTTATGTAAATTCGAACTTTTTGGCTCCGTAAATTCTACAAGATCATTAAAAGAAAATTAAAAAAAAAATCTTTTCTTTTTTTTTTTTTGCTTAAAAACATAAGTTGTATGTTTGAGTCCGCAAAGGAAAATTTGTAGATAATTTTTCAAACGTTTTAAGCTCGTATATAGTTGGAAGTTTTAAAGATAGTCAGTAAGCTAAACCATTTTTTAGATTTTTTTATCTTTCAAAGCTGCCGAAGAATTATTTGTCGAGCAAAATTGAGCAGTAATAAATACTTTTTTTTTTTTTTTTTTTTTTTTTTTTTTTTTTTATTGTTATTACCATATTATTTTATTCAAATATTTTAGAAAGTCAATTCATATTATTAAAATGCACGTCAACAGTGTCCATCTTTCTTTAGTTTTGAAAGGTTCGATGAATTAAACCTTGAATTTTATAATATTTACTATTATGACCATGGCAGTATTACTATCGTCAATCCGGCTTCCCTTCTTCTATTCGGTTGACGTTAGGAGTGGGAATTACCCAATATATTATGTATGGGGATGTTTCATAATATTACCACTTTAACAGAACTGGTCTTAAGAAACGCGTGTGTATTTTGGCTATATCAACAATTCTGAAGTTCACATTAACAGAGACCCATAACTTCTTCGTAAGGTAAAGTTAAAATTTTTTTTCACTTTTTCAAAACTTATGCTTTTGAAAAAAGTTAAACACACTAAGGAGATCTAAAAAGTGTTTTTTCCTTTCCCACTGTGACAATAAATAATTTTCAAATGTAGGAAGTCATTAATTTCAGTGCTATTTTGAAAAGTCGAATTGTCATTAGATCTCCACATTTTGAGATCGGAGGAAGCCGTTTCAAATATTCCTTGTGAGAGTGCGGCCGTGTATTTACTGTATGGCGAGTACAATTCTTTAACTAAATTTGATCATCTAAAAATTTTGATTTTTGGATGAAAATTTTTGTTTAAAAATTTTTACAAATTTGTGTAATCAGCCAATCTTTTGACTACTTGAGAGAAATCGAGCTTCTTGTGTATATCTTCGAAAATACATTCGATTGACATAAAATTTTCTATTTATAAACATAAATATACGTAAAAAATAAAAAATAAAAATTAACTGAAATCAAGAAAATAATTTTAAGCAACTTTATAGAAAAATTTTTATTGGTTCAAATAAACTGATTTGATTAAAGAATTTTTCGTACTGTTTTAAAACAAAACTTTCAAAATTACTGTCTTGGTTCAAAAATTTTTCTCTTGGCTTAAAATAATTTTTTTTTTTTTTTTCAGCGTACAAAAATAAAATACCAAAACCAAATCAATCTTTTGAAAATGATCTCAAGGAGATCCAAGTACCCTCCTAGTGTAAAGAATGTCTATAAAAAAATAATACGTAGAAATCCTTTTGTTATTTATCTTAAAATTGATTTTTAAATTAATTCATAACATTTTTAAGGAAATTTCCGAAAAATTCTCCTTAACTGATTATTAACATTTAATTGACTAATAAAATATATAGTACTCTGAATTACCGGTATACACTTGACAACACCGCAAGAGTTCCCTAAACTTAAAATTTATTTATTTTTACTGTCTAACCAAAATGACTAAGATCTTCTAGCATTTAAAAAACCGCGATTACTTATGCACCGGGTAACTGCGCAAGCGGTATTGCCAAGATAAATACAAAACTTTAAAGAACGGAAGTTCCTTGTGATCTTTCATAAAAAATATAAAATATCTCCGTGATACGTTCAGAAACCTCCTTTATTATTGTTTTAATCGAAATCTTATTATTTTTTTAATCAAATTCAATGAAAATAAAATTTTTTTTAAATCGTTAATTACATTAAATTCTTAACCAAATACACAGCTGGTGGAATCTCCATTTATCTACATGTAAAAATTACAATTTTCAAACCTAATTATTTCATTAAATATCCCGGAGCTAAGGGAGATTTTGAAAAAAATCGTAAATATTGCATTTAATTATTGCAATGTATCATTAGTTTTTAAATTAATACATTAGCCATAAAATATAATGGAGTAATGGTCATTTTCAGCATAAACAAACACAAAGTTAAATTTTTTTCAAAAACCTTGCAAATAGGCCTTATTTTACTTCGATAGGGTAGTAAGGCCTGCGGGTTATATATACTGGAAATAGTTATACTATACTTGGTAAATTGGTATTAAAGATCAATCATCACTTAAATTGAGCAATAATACTTTTTAAGATGTTGATAAAAATTAGAACAATGATTTTAAATTATTAAATATAAAACTATAAAAAATGTTTACCACCCCGAGTCGAAATCTCCAACGTTTTCCAACGTTTCCAACGTCTCAAACGTTGGAATCGCGTTTGAGACGTTGGAAAAACATTGGAGATTTCGACTCGGGACGCTGTAAATCCAAGTGCTTTAAAAGTTACTACAAATGGACATTTAACATAGGAAATTAAAACACGTGGAAGTGTTTTAAAAGTGACTACAATGCTTCAAGATAGGAACAAAACATATTTTATGTGTGTTTTGTTAAAAACTTGGATTTACAGTGCATTTACTGAAATCGTTTTATAGGAATTCTTCTGCGCTACTTTAACATATGACGGATGATGAAATATAGAAGACAAGGAACGTTTTATCGGGACTCTATAAACTTGTAGCGACATTTCTATGCTAGATGCTTTTACTAGAGAAGTCTTTAGCGGAAGCGGTTATTTTAAATAGCATTTCGATCACTTAGGCCTTATTACCCGACAGGCCTTATTACCCGTGTGTACCTTAATTATTAGGCTACGTAGATTGAATCTACAAATTTTCAGGAAGTTTTAAAAATTTGATCACGTTAGGTGGATCTCCTTAAGTGCGTGGAACTCTTTATCATTATTTGTAAATATAACAAGCTTTCAACTTACAGATCACCATGGATCGACTGATTTCATTGATGACGTTTGTTGTAACAACTGCATTATTAATTTCAAACCCAGCATGTGGTGTATCTCCATATAAAAAAGATGCTATTGCTATTCATTTCGCATTGGTTGGTCCTCAAGCTATCGATGAAGACGCTATCATTAATATTGTCTCTCAAAGAACAACTTGTGAGCTTCAACAAATTTCCGGAGCGTATGAATCACGTTATGGCGAAAAAATAATTCATGATATACGAGATCATTTGACCGGAGAATTTGAAGAATTAATGGTTGCTTTACTCACAAAATGTACTGATTTTTATGCTCAAGAATTATACAATGCCCTTAATGGAATAAAAGACAATGAGAAAGTCTTATTCGATATTTTCTTAACTCAAAATCACATCAAACTACAAGCAATTCAGGACGTTTATCAAAACAGTAATATCTTTTACTTGTTATAGATATATTCATCATAATGATTTTTTTTAATTCTTCCGAATTTCAAAATTTCTAGATTACCAAAAGTCTCTAAAAGATGACCTGGAACGATTTACAACGAAAAATATGAAGAAGTTGTACATCAAAATGTTAGAAACTCAACGAAATGAATCTACTTACATCAATTATATTGATGCAGAAAAAGATGCTCGTGAACTTTATCATGCAGGTATTTATCTTTAATTAATGAAATAGCCTCAAAAAATAAAATATTTCTTCATGAAGTTACAACAAAATTATAATTAAGACTGACGGTACAAATTATTATTGAAGTCTGTGTTCTTAAAAGTTTTTTTATGAACAAATAACTGACTGAAATTTTTTTTTCTTCTTACATAATATACTAAAATAAAATAAGTTTGGTAAATCGAAGAGTGTATCACTTGTAATCCTGATTTAATTATTAACAAAAAACACATTCTACCGAATAACAAAGGTGATAGTCTTGACTTTTTGTAAATATATTTTTTCCATTTACATTAATAAACCGACCGATAAGACACGAATCTATTTTGTTCGTAGATTTCATAGAAATCTATCGCGGATAACTTTTTAACGAAATAACTTATCGAATTCTTGTAACATGCATTTTAAAGTCCATTAAACGAGCTTCAATTTTTATATCATTTTATTCTCCTAGACTGAAAATAATCTTTGCGTCTGAAGACATTTAATGAAATTTTACTATTGCATTCGTTTCAACTTAGGGAGAAGCGAGTTTTCATCCCCCGACACAATATTCTCCGACAAAATATCCTACAGACAAAATACCCCCCGATAAAATTTCCTACATACAAAATGTTTACTTCATGAAATTGATTAACGGACTGAGTTGTAATTATTATAATTCCGGTTTACCGTATCTGACATATTTTTATAATAATAATAATTCATGTTGAACTGTTAAATTAATTAATTTTGACTGATTTTGTGATTATAATTGAATTATTATTTTTGGGCAAGCTTATGTGTTGGTATAATGTCAAATAAACGGTAACCGGGCTCTATATCCACGGACAAAATATCCCCGACGAAATATCCTTGTCAAAATATCCTTAAGACAAAAAATCCACCGGATAAAATATCCATGGATGAAAAATCCGTGAACAAAATATTCTTAAGTTCAATAACATTTTTAATTTAATAATAATATTTTTAATATTAAAAATGTATTATCCTCATTTGTGTTGGCTTTATATCGAATAAACACACACAAAAACCATGTTAAAAGGGCGCAACACAATTACCCGCGTTTGAGTTGGTTTTATATCGAATAAACACACACAAAAACCATGTTAAAAGGGCACAACACAATTACCCGCGTTTGAGTTGGTTTTATATCGAATAAACACACACAAAAACCTTGATGAAAGGGCGCAATACGATTATCCGCGTTTATGTTGGCCTATTACTGAGTAAACACACACAAAAACCATGTTAAAAGGGCGCAACACGGTAACAACCTTATGTGTTTGGAAGTTTGTGTGGTGGGATAATTTTATCAAGAGAAATTTATATGAAGGGGATATATTTGTCTTAAGATTATTTTGCTTGGGATATTTTGTCTGTCTACAAAAAATCTGTTTTTTGATTGATTCTTAACAATATGTAATTCACCTTGAAAACTTTATTGTTTCCAGCGATCCCTGAAGACGGAACACCGAACCCGGACAAATTTGCGGAAATATTGACATCTGTGAGTTATACTCAACTTCGTCATATTATAATGAAATTTAATGATATATTTGACCAACATATCGAAACCGTAATTGAAAATAATTTTGTCGGAGACTTTTCCCGCACGCTTATTGCGATAGGTAACCAAAAGCAAATCTATGCTTAATTTATAAAATAGCAATGATGCAGTTGAACTATATATCTAACTATTATTATGTTCATTAACATAATTAAAAAAATTATTTCAGTTCAGTATGCTAGATCTAAAGAGGGATACATTGCAAACAGGCTTTATGATAGTCTTGCTTTTGATTATCGTAGCCTTATTCGTTTGATGGTTATCGGCAAGAATCTAGGACTTCAATCCATACGAGAGGCGATTCAAGTACGTCATCGAGTTGCAGGGGAATATCTTGCGAACGTAAGCAAATTTTATTTTCTTTATACACTCTACAACGAAAAACTAATAAAATAGAACCAAAAGTTTTCAATGGATTCATGAATTAACGTTTCAAATAACCAAAAAGACGTACGGACAAAATATGCCCCGACAAAATATCACACGGACAAAACATCCTTCGACCGAATATTCCCCAATATAGTGAGAAGTTTACAATCATCATAATACTATTTAAAGGGGAACACCACTGTGACGATCGAAAAAAAGAGATGATTTTCAGGAATTTTTTCGACAAGGAAAATTAAAGAAATTGAGTATCGAATTTTAACTTCCTGCTAGGAAAATCGAAGGTTTTCAAAAATCAGGAAGTTATTGGTTTTACCCCGTTTTTCAAAAATCGAATTCTCATCAGATCTGAACGTTCTGAGGTCACAGGAATAACTTTTAAACGGCTTTATCGATCAACTCCAAAAACTAATCAGCTCTTAACCTTGAAAAACCAAGCCAATCGCCGCTAATCCGGTCAAAATCGTTTCGTTCGTTCGAGAGATATCGTGCAGGAAAGAAAACCGAAAAAAGTGATTTTTGGGAATTATTCCGAAATTTTTTATCTAAAGAATTTTCGTTGTCGATTCTTTCAAAGAACATAAAAAACTGCATCGATTACCGTCAATCGCGTGAAAATTGGTTGATTAATTCCAAAGTTATGGCAGTTTGAAATTTCAAAAAATAGTGTTTCATTAAATTTTTATCCGACTTTTGATCTCAAAGAGCTCAAAATCACATATACATGATCTTTTTGAGCTCAAAAACATCATAAGTGCAATTTTAATAGCACTTTAGATATGGAATTAGCGGGAAATTGCAGGGATGGCCTTTAGGGTCAACCGTTTTCCAGATTTTTTTTATTTTATTGAGGGTACATTAAAGATTATTACCCTAAATTTTTATTAAAAAAAATTTTATTATTACAAAGTTATTAACAATCTCGTAGAGTACTAGAAAAAATTTCCTCCTCCATGGTCGGTTCAATAACTCAAAGACGGATCATCTGAAAATAAAAACCCCAATTGCTTTTTAATCAGTAAGAATGTAGTTCTCGTCGCACGTCCGGAATTTAAAAAATTTTTATTTTAAAGATTTTTTTAGCCGGGTTAAAACAAAAGAAAAACAATAAGAATAGTGAGAAAATTTTCAATCAGTCGTCATTTTTTTTTTTTAAAGAAAATTTTTAAAGATGCCGCCAAGTATGTCAAAATCGAACAAGGCATCCAAAAGTTGTAGGCACTTAAAAATTTCTAAATATTTGTTTTTTTGATATAATTTTTGAATTTTCAAGCTCGAAGAGCTCAAAAATCAATCAATAGGAAGATTAGTTTATTTATATTCAGCTAATTAATTCTGCTGCAAAAAATTACATAAGAAATGTATATTGCACGTCTCAACGCGAAGGGTGAGTAGTGCTTTACTCTCACTCTCTCAAAGTCAAGCAATTATCTCGGGTTAAATTGCTTTTAACCGAACTTTTTTGCACTTTGAGTATTAAATGAGTTGACAAATATCAACAATAACACTTTTGTATGACAATAGATACTTAAAAAAACACTATTTTTTCTAGATAGTTTAAAAAAAATATTTCGAAGGACGTCGTGTTGTCTGTATGTGCGTAGGAAGTTCATTTTTTTTCATTCGCTTCAGTATGATTCTGAGTGGTGGCTTATTTAAAATTACCGTCTAATTCAACGTAATTTAATTGCAAAATGGATAAATTCATTAACAGTAAACAGTCTGTTTGTATATCTATGTATATCAAAAATAAAAATAGTTCAATCTTCGGCCACACATGGACGCTTCCGATCATCTCAGTTTTATGTTATTATAATTTTTTTTTTTTTTGATGGAAGAGCGTTGAGACGTGTACTTTTGGATTTTCCAAAATTTTTTAATTTAAAGAGTTTTTACTTATCCATTTATGTTTTTATTTTCAGCTGATTGCAGATGCAGGATTTTCAAAAACTCTTTTGAAATTTTTCTTCCCAAGGGACTGAACAAATGCAAGGATAGCAGAAATATATTTCCATTTTCATCAAACTATGTAATAATAATTTGTCAAAAAATTTTTACATCGACCAATTACTAATGATAACTATTCCTAATAATAGTTTTAATTAATCTATCTTAAAACAATTTAATAAACGAATATTTGAAATTAGTATTGTTTATAATTTTTACGTATACTAATTAAAAATACAAAGATATAATTTTTCCGAATTTCAAGTGATTTTTGAAATTCTGGGGATTTTGAAGAAATTGAGGTCAGTAAATTGTTTTGAAAAATGTTCTTGATTAAAAATTTCTATTTAGTTTTTTCCGCTAAACGCGTTAATATTTTGAACAGTAGTCGATAATGCATTGATGACAGTGAGGTTAAATGCATTAGAATAATGAGCAGCTAGGTCGCTGTTTGCACTCGACTAAGTACTGTGCAGAGAACCCTCATTCGTGGGCTGATGTTATCACAATCTTAAGATTAAAATTTCTCGACACAGTGCCATGTTCTTTTCGGACAGTGCTCAGCTGAGCTCAGTGCAGACAGTAACCAGACGTTAGCTGCGCAGTGAACTCACTATTCTTCAAATACACCTAACCACTGTCATGTACACATTACTTATTACTATTCGAAATACTAATCAATAATTAATATGTCATATCCTACGACAAGTAATATGTCGTTTCCTATACAATAAGTAATATGTTGTATCCTCCAATATAGTAATATGTCGTATTCTACAATAAGTAATATGTCATATCCTACCTTTCGAAATTTTTGAGCAATAAGAACCGATCAATATTACGCGGAAAAAAAAAATTAACCCTTCACCAGGATGCAGTCCTGTAGGAGCAACAGAAGTTTCATGGTGCAGCAATAAGACTGATTGGAATGTGTAAGAATTTTTTTAGCAATCTACGTAACGATAATCAAAAAGCATGGTTTTAAATAGTAGTTATTTTCGATACGTATGCGCAACGATAAGTATGTTGGTCAGTTTGAAGTGACGTCACGAGGCTGAGATTATGGGCGCATTCTCAACAAAACCGAGTACGTTATTATCGATCGAGTGAAGCGAGATGAAAACTGATGAAAACATGATGAAAACTGAAAAAATTACAGTTTCATATTGTAATTATTACAGATTTTATAAGAATTACATTGTAGAATGTGATATTTCTATTGAAAGCTCTGAAAATTAACAATTAATGTTTGAATTTAGAAAAATGTTATTTCGAACTGAAATTTTTCTAGTTTTGAATACAACGGAATACTTAATACTATTGATAATGTAATTTTTCGAGTTTTCTTTTTTCTGTGTGAAATCATTGTAAGATCTCAAAAAACCGCGTCGATCGCCGCCAAAAACGTAAACATCGGTTGATTGGGTCGAAAGAAACCTTCGATGAAATATTTGGAAACAAGTGTTTTTTTAACATAACTCCAACATTTTTTGGAATAACTTTTAAAGGGCTTTACCGATTAATTAAAAAAACTGATCAGCTATTAACATAAAAAAACTACGTCGGTCACTGCCAAATCAATTAAAATTCTCAATTGGGTTATCCCTCTTAAGTCCCACTCAGATTCCAATGGAGAAAACCTAACAATACTTTTTCTTGATCCCCTACCCGAAAATACGCACTTTCTGGCAGCTCTTCGCTCCAGAAAGTACGATTTTTGTGGCTTACTTGAATTACAGCGCGCTCTGGCGGACTACGTTTTTTTTCTGGCTCGCTAGTACAATAGCTATATTCACAAGTATGCTGTTTATTATATTCATTCGCTTGTCAAACTTTTGGAGGTTGTGAAAGTGCGAAAGTGTTAATGGCCAGTTGTGCTAATAATATTGATATGGATGATTCATCATCTGATGATTCCTTGGACGAGGAGGAGGTTTTGAGGAATTTTGATCAAGAAGCTCAAGAAATTGTCCGCGCCAAGACAATTTATTAATTTATGTGTTTTTTATTCTCAATTTTTCATTTCAGGATTTAATGATCGTGCAACTAATTGTAAATTATTGATGATATATTTTTTTAAGCCCGCCCCGACCAGCAAAACCTCGGCTTCGCCTCGGCTCTGCAAAAGTCGGGCGGCGCCTCCCCCCACCCCCGCGTGTTTCCGTATTTTCGGATGGGGATCAAGAAAAATAGTATACAACCCATGGCCAAAAAGTTGGATGCTCTAACGCATGGAATATAGATGCCTCGGCATCTATATCCCACGCGCCAGAAAATCCAACTTTCTGGCCTAGGGTCGTAATATACTATTTTTTTATTTCGATTAGGCTTTCTAAATTGGATTCTTCTCAGGTCCCGATAAGGAATGCCCTATCGGGGCCTAAAGAGATCCGGATATATACCCTGGAAAATCCAAAACAAATTTCCAGTCGAAAAGAAATCTAATTCTGTTAAAGAAACAGGATTGGAAGACGCAAACCGCATCTAGTGCTCTACCCTCATTTCTACTACATTTTCGATCTGGAAAAGCTCGAAAGGCATAATAGCTCTATGTTTGAGTTCGAATAGCTCATAGTTAGAAATTTTATTGAAATAGTAGTCATACTCGAAAAAAATAATATTGTCAGACAAATTTATCATCTTTTTCGAACGTTCGAATTTTTTTCAAAATTTTTATTTCTTTTCAACTTCAAGCTGGTCGAAATAAAATAATTTCAAACCAGAGTGATCGCTTATATTCTGAGGGTGATAAATGTTGATTATCTGCTCGTTGAATGAAGTTAAAATCATCCATCAATGAATTCAAATATTTATTATAAGCTGAAGAGGGTTCGAACAATGGGACTCAGGAATTTTTTTAGAGCGATTCGATTTTTTTTTTCGTGATTTAAATTTTATAAAATTTCATGAAAATGTAGTTTTAGATTGATGAATAATCTGACTAAACTTTTAATAACTTCATTGAACCATTTGAAAAATAGAATTACTCGAAATTTTATTAAAATTTTGTGAAAAAAATTATTTTTGTCTTTTCATTTTTGTACAAAAATAAGGTTTGAATTCTTTTTCGTAAAATACAATTTCTTATTTTTTTCTTTAGCAACGAAACAACTCCTGGCTGAACAGTTACAGAAATATAAGGGTTATCTTTGCAAATACTAATTACAAATAAAAAAAAAATTTGATTTAAAAATATTTACAATTCGTAGCTCTTCGTATTTTTGATAATTTAAATACGCGGAAGTAATTTCATGATTCAATTATTCAATTTGATTGAATGTGTAATTATATATTTACATTTTATCGCAGCAAGTCGAGACAGTTGAGTGATTTCAGACAACAAAATTCAGATGACTAAATAGGAATTCACGTTATATTTCATGCGTCGTGAGAATTCCCCTGTTGGGTGATCATATATAATAGAAAGTAGTCAGAAAAATTTAAAACTTAGAGCCTTGACCCTTGCTATATTTATTACGATTGCTATGACGTAACTTTTAATGCTACTATACAAGGTTAAAGTTTATTTCGGCATTTTCGATTAGAGAGGGAAGTATTGAATTTGTATTATATATCTGCGTCTGTTAGAACCACAGAGTTATTTCAATATTCTCTGTTGAGCTTACCACAACTTAAGAGGTTTTTCGATAGTTTCAAAGATAATTGAATTTTAGAACTATGGCCCAAAAATCATCCGTGGTAAGTTTGTTATAATTTAATAACATTTTTATTTTTTTCAAAAAGTAGAATTTTTTTAAGTATTCTAGTCTCAAAATATAAATAATGGGAGTTTTTGCAAATTTGATGCACAGTAAAAAAATTCACGTAATTGCGTCAAAAAATTTTGTGTTAAATATTGAACACTTCTATGTGTATATTTAACATTTATTCTGTTAAATCAACACAAAAAAATGTAAAATATTTAACATTAAAATTTTTAAAACAAAATTTTTTGACTCATTGACGCAAAATTTTTTACTGCGTGTGAAAAAGAGTGTAAATATTTTTACAATTTACTTTTTTTACGATACTGTCACTTTTACTATATACTAAACAAAATTTAGTATTGAAATGAATTTGGTCTGGTAAAGGGAAGAGTGAAAAAAATATGTGCCCAGGTTGCCTCGATTCTAATTGAAATTTTTTTTTTAACTAGAGCAGAAAAAAAATCATTATTGCTTGTTTTTAGTTTAAACATAACAAAAATTTTGACACAAATTTGATGTCTATTAAAAAGTGATATAACAAAAATTTGATATTTAATTTACTATATATTTTGAAAATGTCAATATCTGGTAAAAGATAAAAGTGACCATTTTTTTCTTACTGAACTTGAAAAAAAATATCCAAATCTTACTGACTTAAGAGTACCATATACTTTTAATAAATTAAAATCACTTATTAGTAAATTAATTCACAGGTAGTTGCACGGATCAACATTTGGATTATTTTTACTTGGATTATTTTAGGATTAGTGACTTTTTCGCATGGAGACGAAAAGTTATCAAACTTAGAAAGTTGTGCACTTGGTTTTTGTCCCCAAAAGAAATACGCAGTAGCAATTCACAACGCATTGATAGCAGATGTAAAAATTAATGAAAGCGCTATAATTTCGACTATAACTAATAAGACAGCTGATGATCTTGAAGCTATTTCTGTTGTTTACAAATCTGTTTACGGTGAATCATTAATCAACCAACTAAGGGATTATTTAACTGGCAAATTTGAAGAGTTGGTGGTCGCATTAATATCCAGAGACTATGATTTTTATGCAAAAGAAATACATCATTCTCTTCGTGGAAATAGTGATGATGAAAATGTATTAATTGATATTTTATTGACACAAGAAGGTGAAAAGCTGAAAGCATTGAAGCAGGCTTATGCAATCCGTAAGTAAGAATTTATATTTATTCAATTGAATACTAGATTTACAAGTATTATCATGGTCTAGACTTCAGAGAATTTTTTTTTTTAAATACTTATAAAATTTTTTCATTTAATTTAAAAAATTTATTTACAGAGTATTTGACATCTCTAGAGGAAGAATTTGAAAAGCACACCACAGGAAATTACAGAAAATTAATATTAAAACTTTTAGAATGCAAAAGAGATAAATATGAAGAAATTAATTATTCTGATGCAGAAAATGATGCGCGCAAGCTTTATCATGCAGGTTAATTATATTTTTTGTTTATTTATTCACTTATTTATTTATTTATTGCTTTTTAAGAGATTGTATAGACATCTAACTAATGCATTGGTCCTCATGACGGAACTTTTAAAAAATTTTGCTATATTTCAACTAAACGGATCTTTACCAAACTCAAAATACTTATTCTACCAATTGATACCGAAGTCAAGTTCGAAGATGAACTCAATCGGTCAAGTAATTTAGAAATGCCAGGATTTACAAATTTTTAAAATTATAAAAATTCATATTTCTTCACTTTCTAACTCGAATAACTTTGGAATGGGATAACTTATTAAATCTCTCTAAATTGCATTTGTAAGCTCTTTAAATAAGCTTTAATTTGAGTACTATATCATATGTGTAGTCTTAAAATTATTTAGAAATGCCAGGATTTAAAAATTTTAAAAATTCATATTTTTTCACTTTCTAACCCGAATAACTTTGGAATGGGATAACTTATTGAATCTCTGTAAATTGTATCTGAAAGCTTTTCAAATAAGCTTTAATTTGAGTACCATATCATATATGTAGTCTTAAAATTAAGTTCTATTTCGCTATGCCAAATATGAAATTGTTAGTAGATTTCATAGAAATATACACTGATAGAAAAACAATCTTGATTTAAGAAAATTTTTTTCTTGAAAATTTGAACTCTTGAAACTAGATATAGATATATTTCTTTCAAGAATTTTTGTCTCTTGGTTCAAGATAGGCGATAACATTGATTCAAGATGTTACCGACTGGTGTTAAAAATGGCTTTTTTTTGAGTCATTAATTTACTTATTTCCAAGAAATAATTTTTTTTCGGTAAAACAATTAAAGACTATTTAGTTTTTGAAATATACTTTGATGAATTATTTTAAGTTTTTTAAACGATAATGTTATTTTAGTTGAAAAATTAAATGTATCGATTGAAGATAATATAGCTCTCAAGCCAAGAAAATCTAATTCAAGACAAGAAATTCTTAAAGCAAAATAATCATTTGTCTTCCAAAATAAATTCTTAGATCAAGAAAATATCTCTTGAGTCTACATAAATTTTCTATCAGTGTGGTTATGATATGACTTATCATATACGACTTTATATGATTTCATAGGAATATGGTCATATAAAATGCTAATTTAATTGAGAATTGTCGTCGCTTAAAAGTAAAGAGATAGACGTTCTCACAATACAATGTTATTCGATTTATGAAAACTATATTTTTATTTTGTAAAAATTTTATTTTTTTTTGTATACAGTTCTAGTAGTTTTTTTTTCTATTCATTATGAAATCTACTTCCATTTCAGCTGTCGAATAGCACTTTTTTTACTTGTACACCTTCTTGGTTCTAACAAGGCTGATCTCCTTCTTTCCCTTACGCTTTTACGCTTTACTTTCTTTTCTTCATATTGGACCTCAGTACGTCCCACTCGACACTTCCTGTTTAATTTTTGCGGCTGTGGACCGACTTGTGCTTTCTTTACTGCATTCACCCTATTCCTTACCTCTTCCTAGGTTCTTGGAATAGGTTCTTGGAATAGTAACATGGGGAAATCACAGAGAAAACCGATGCTAGTACAGTCGGAGCAGGGCTAAGCTTATGGAAATCGATAAGAAACTCTTCTTAGTCGATTACCGGAACGTTAGTCTCTTCCTAGCGCACAGAGATCTACGTGCTGCCAGCGCTGACTAGGCGGTCACCCATCCAAGTACTAACCACAGTAAATACTGCTTAACATGGGCAAGATTCAGACACGTGCCGCGTGACTATCTTTGCCGCTTTTATTTATTCACTTATTAAAATTCTATAAAATTTTTACAAATTCTGTCATTCTAATTTCATCTTGCGTATAAAATATTTTTTTTTCATAAAGAAATCAAATTTATGATTAATTATTCCGTTCAATTGTTCTTAGTGAATGCCCAGTATGAAGAAGCCAACTATGATGAATTTATCGGCGTAATGTCTTGCTTAAATTGGCCCCAACTTCGACAAACTATTATGAAATATTATACTCTATTTGGAGAAAGTATCGAGTCAGTTATCAAGAATAACTACAGTGGTGATTTTGCGCGAGCTCTTCTTGCAATTGGTGAGTATTAAAAAAAAACTAATTAATTCTATAAGTATTCTTAGTAGTTTTGTTTTTTCGTAGCAGAGCTTATTGTCTGTTGAAAAGTTGAAACACAGAATAATGTTGTTTTTTAAAAAAAAAAAAAAAATCAAATATTAAATTAAGCTTGAGCTAAGCTTAATTTATTAGTTTCGTGCAAAAAAATAACTAAGTTTTAATTGACGAATTGTAAGTTGTTCAAGATGAATCCGGTAAAATCAGAATAGATAAACTTAGTGACACATTATAAACAAATTAACTCAATTCAAGTAAAAAAAATCTTGATCCAACAAAAGCATTCTATAAAATTTTATTGTTTTGGACCAAACAATAGTATATTACACCCCTTGGGAAGGAAAATAAGAAAAGCCTCAGATCACGTTTAATTGTTGGCCGAAGCGAAACCGAGGTCAACAAACATGTGGTCTGAAGTTTTCTTTTTTACTTTCCAAGGGCTGTATACTATTTCAAGTCATGAAATTTACTTAATTCAAATAACAATTCATAATTTACCGACTTTTCTACATGCATCAATTTTGCCAACGGTTTAATATTACATTGAGCTGTCACATGAGAGAGGATGGAGCCACATGCTGTTGTGCAAGCTTTTCAAATTTGGCTTCTTTCTTAAAGAGGTTCGATCAAATCTAATGTCAAGAATAATTTTCAACTTTGAGCTTTAAAATTAAGTATAAGTGTTTATCCTGAAAAAATTTGGGGTACTCAATGACGCGTGCAAAGTACGATAGAAAAAATTTTTATTTTTTTTATTTAATTTTTAAATTTTCAACAAATTTTCTTTTAATTTTTTCAACATTATGACCATTTCTTGCCATTTTTTTGTATTTCACATCTTTTTTTAGAGAATGAAAATTATTGAAACGAGTCTTATTTTTTTTTTTAAAGTGCAAATGTTATTGAGATGAGTTTTATGAACGTGGACTTGGCGCAATTTTTTATAGTGAAACTGTTTTTGTTCGGATAATTTTTACATTCAGCACACACAGAGTGCACTATGTATAATTTAAGTCATCGATAGTTTCCCCTGAACTTTTTTTGTTGTTGAAGGATAGCGTTCAAAATCGCTTAATCATTTATATATCTCTTATTTCTAATCAAAAATTACTGCTCGATTCACTAGCTACTTCTTGTCATCGTAGATTATCGTTTTAAGTAAGCACATGCTGAATGAAAGAAGAATCGAGTCCGAAAATAGAACCCATGTCATGTAATTAATAAAAAATAGGATGTTTTGTTAATTCAAGCCGTACTTTTTATTATCAGTACTTAAAACGATTTGAACACGAACATATATAAGTGCGATATAAATAAAAAAAGATCAATTACAGTTTCGAAAAAACTGGTCTTTTTGAAATGTCGAAAGTAGAGCACTACCTCAACGCTTCGCTTATAAAGCGTGCAAAAAAAAAACGACAGTTGCCGAAAAACGCATCAAAATTAGTCCATTCGTTCGAAAGATTTAGTTGTCAAAAAAAAATATTTTTCTGTTATACTCGCTCCAAAAATTCCACTTTTGAGCGCTTGATGGCGTCCGTAAAGGGACTCTTTTCTAAAGACTCTACCATACCGTCTTTTTTTCACGGCCTAGGCCGTGAAGTTTTACCCCCTATTTTTTTACGAACTTTTCGAGTACACCTAGACGAAATTGAGAGAGATTGTAAAAAAAAAAGTCACATTCTAGTGTACCGATGTATGATTTTAAGTAGACCCTCGTGGAATTCCATGAGGGAATTTTAAACAATTATTATTGAGTGGCGCTAATTATTTCTCTGCTGGCAGTTTATTATAAAGCGGACTTGATGTTAATAAAATAACAACCACGCCATAAATAAATATTAATAAAAAGATAAATAATATAAAATTAAGTCTTTTTGCCCTTGTGAAACTTCATAAAATTTTAATAGAAATTTGATAGAAATCCTCTTAGGAATATTAAGAGCTACTTCCTAGGACCTTAAAAATGTAGAGATCAGATTAGAACATGATTTTCGAAAACTGGCATGGAACCAATGACTTCCCGTTTTTTTAACTTCCCGCTAAGAAAATTGAAAATTTTCAAAAATCGGGAAGTTATTGGTTTCACCCCGTTTTTCGAAAATCGAGTTCTCATTAGATCTTGACGTTTTGAGTTCCTAGGAAGCTTCCCTGACTATTCCCGCGATGATGTCTGTATGTCTGTGTGTGTGTATGTGTATGTGTGTGTGTATGTCTGTGTATGTGTATGTGTGTGTGTGTGTGTGTGTGTGTGTGTGTGTGTGTGTGTGTGTGTGTGTGTGTGTGTGTGTGTGTGTGTGTGTGTGTGTGTGTGTGTGTGTGTGTGTGTGTGTGTGTGTGTGTGTGTGTGTGTGTGTGTGTGTGTGTGTGTGTGTGTGTGTGTGTGTGTGTGTGTGTGTGTGTGTGTGTGTGTGTGTGTGTGTGTGTGTGTGTGTGTGTGTGTGTGTGTGTGTGTGTGTGTGTGTGTGTGTGTGTGTGTGTGTGTGTGTGTGTGTGTGTGTGTGTGTGTGTGTGTGTGTGTGTGTGTGTGTGTGTGTGTGTGTGTGTGTGTGTGTGTGTGTGTGTGTGTGTGTGTGTGTGTGTGTGTGTGTGTGTGTGTGTGTGTGTGTGTGTGTGTGTGTGTGTGTGTGTGTGTGTGTGTGTGTGTGTGTGTGTGTGTGTGTGTGTGTGTGTGTGTGTGTGTGTGTGTGTGTGTGTGTGTGTGTGTGTGTGTGTGTGTGTGTGTGTGTGTGTGTGTGTGTGTGTGTGTGTGTGTGTGTGTGTGTGTGTGTGTGTGTGTGTGTGTGTGTGTGTGTGTGTGTGTGTGTGTGTGTGTGTGTGTGTGTGTGTGTGTGTGTGTGTGTGTGTGTGTGTGTGTGTGTGTGTGTGTGTGTGTGTGTGTGTGTGTGTGTGTGTGTGTGTGTGTGTGTGTGTGTGTGTGTGTGTGTGTGTGTGTGTGTGTGTGTGTGTGTGTGTGTGTGTGTGTGTGTGTGTGTGTGTGTGTGTGTGTGTGTGTGTGTGTGTGTGTGTGTGTATTTAAAAAAAAAAAAAAAAACGTGCATGCGTACAAAGTACACATATCAGAAGTAAAACTTCTTTGGCAATCTAATTTTTAAATTTCGTTTGTATTTATACTAATCTAAAGCTTTAGATTTCCGAGAGTAAGAGAGAGAGAGAAAAAGGAAGAAATGTTAGGAATTTGATGCATTTAATCTATATTATTGAAAGAACAAGCGAAATTTTGTGGCCAGTGCATTTATATGATAAAATGGGTTTTTATGGTTAAATTTAGTATCGTCGGAAAGGTCTTCTCCTGAATTCGTGCCTTTTCAATGTTTCATACGCTTTTTTAAAATAGCTTATTTACTACGATAGATTATTTACTAAGTTCTCGAAGTAGTTATAAATAGATTCGAATACAGCGATAAACAAAATTTGTTTATTTATTTATTTTGTTTTGTACACGTGAATGTAGTTGTATGTTAAAAATTAATTTATACTAGCAGTTCACTCTGGATTCATACGAGTATTTAACAAAAATTTCAAAATTAATTATTATATATCATAGCCTATGTCACCCGGGGATAGTGTAGCTTTCCAACAGTGAAAGAATTTTCCAAATCGGTTCAGTAGTTTCAGAGCCTGTTCAATGCAAACAAACAAACAAACAAACAAATAATCAAATCTTTCCTCTTTATAATATTAGGACAGATAATTACGAGACTATTAGTATATTACACCCCTTGGGTAAGAAAAGTTTTAGATCACATGTAATTGTTGGCTGAGGTTTTCTGTTTACTTTCCGAGAGCTATATTCTATTTTTTTGTCTGACGAAAGCGGAAAGCGGCAACTTTGTTTAGCGCAGCGGGACGAAAGTTGCCACTTTCCGTCCGGAGGGCAAAAAAAAAGTTTAGTAACGAGTGTATCTTTATCGTAAATTGGGTTTAATATTTTTTAGCTATAGTTATTTCAATTTAAATAATTGAAAGAGAAAGGAAAATTTTGTGACGAGCATATTATTATTATTAAAGAAATTTTTATAATTTAATTTGGTATCATCAGAAATGTCGAGCCAAGAATTAGTGCCTTTTCACAGTTTTAGGGGAGGGTGGCTTAAAGCGAGTAAGCTAACGAAGAAGGCCTAGAAGTTTTAGTTTTTCTTCGATTTACTAACGAGTATTATTCTATCCGACATAGTAGTGATTGAACTTCAATATTAGATAGAAATATTGTCTTAGTTTGGGCCCAAGAACTTTTGATTAATAAAAAATAAAAACTGTTTAAAAACTCGCCTACTCCTCAGCTCAAAGCGGATAAGCACTACAAATAGATGAATCTAATGATAAAACTAATTTTGATAATAAAATTGTGTATTTTGCTAACATAAAAAAAGATTTTTAGGCATTGCAGTCATTCAAATAATGATCTTATTTTTATTTCATTAATTTTAAGCAAAATAAGCATTTTCCTGTTGAAATTGACAATAAGTTTTCAATCAAGAATGTGTTTCCGCTTTTTTCTTATATTTACGTATTACTTGATAATATTGTATGACAAAATAAATATAGAATTAGATCAGAGCAGCGCAAGTAATTACCCACTTTGCCCTACCCGTTTTGCCCCAGTACATGTTTTTTTGCTAAACAATTGTAAAATCAAAAATACAAAGGGAACCGTCCGAACTTGAATCGTCCTTTAGAGTTAAATACTAACAAAATAATATGGTTTCATCAATATTATCGTAAGTGTAACAGTGTTCGAATCATCTGATGATACATTCCATTCGTAATTTTAACAAATTTAGCAATTTCTTTATTTTGTATTGTTACTTTTTGTCAAAACTCGAACACCCAATCAGAACTTTCAAATACTCAGGAGTGTTCTCATGATCACTACAAATGTCACAGTATATTCATTTTTGCTATATTAAATGAATTTCATAAGTTTTTAATATGCTAATGAGGTTGAACTAGTCCATACTGGTATTAGTCAGTTGGAGACTATCTCATTTCGCTATAGTTTTACTCTATCTCGATACTGTAGTATTGCTTATGGTGGGAACCGTGTGTTTCAGTTTCCCCCTGTTTTCTCGTATTTCAATTACTTGACTTTTATAGTCTCGGTCCGGGCCGGGGATACTTAGAACGCACGTGCCGTCTTCTACTAACACTAACGCCCGAGTCTTATACGTTCATGAGTACTCATGCTGTGTGTGTGTGTAGGAGGATTAGTCCAACCGATTACAAGAAAATATATCGAATCAACGCAAATTATTATATTCTACCTGTAGGAAATACTCCTCCTAATAATGTTGAATTTACAGGTTACATGAGGCCGTAACACTACCTTCCCCTATATATTTTTCAGTGATAGTCAATTTTTTATGTAAAGTTTTTAGAGGAGTTTCTAATAGTTTTTTGGTTTTTTAAATTTGTTCGATCACGTTTGTCCATTAAATTATTTGTAATTGATCCTATGATATAGAAAGCACTATTATTTTTAAAGTTTATTTAAAAAGTACCCAAATTGTACATGTACATGTATAGTGAGTTTATAAATGTCAGCAAATCATTAAGCCAAAGTTTTCTTATTTATAATTCGTAAATCTCGGCAGTCGTGTAGTGAATGCAGGTTGCTAGTTGTAATTAAATTAATAAAGGTGTTTAAAATTGATACAAATTATAAAATCTTTCTCACTAGCTCTCTTCCTACTCTCGCTCCATGGCTATGTGCTTCATGCTACGTTCTCCCTTTCTCACTCTCTCTTAATCGGTCTCAATCGGTCTCTCCCTCTTGTTGGACAAAAAAGTCCCAAATTTTTGTGGCGCTAATACTATTATTATTATTGCGCTTTATCCGTAAAAATTTTACCCTCATACGCGCAAAGAAGTTTCACTTCAAAAATTATTTTATATTGTTTTAATAAATCCTCATTCCCATGCGCTCGCAAGTTATTAGATTTTAAAGAAGAAAAAAAATAAGCTCACAACTTTTTTTAAATGTGATGTAATTAGCATCGTTATTAACAAGTATAAGTAATATGAATTGTTCCCAAAAATGAATTTTTGTAACCAAGAATTACTTAAAAATAATATGCTTTTATTTTCAGGAAAACACAAATGGAAGCTATCAAAAACTTCTTGTCGCTCTTTTTGAAGAGTAGTTATAAGTATATTTTAAACATTATTATTTTATATTTCAACTATTTTCGTTAGTTCAATAAATACAATAATAATAATAATCATATTTACAGTACAAGAGAATCTTTTTACAATACCGTGGAAAGAGGAGCATCTGCCTCTGGTTTGGATAAGAAATTACACACTGATGGAATCTTTTTACACTGTTAATTACTTTTTATACTTTTAAGATTACATATTTACACAATACATATATATATACTGATTTTTCTTATATGTAAAAAGATGATTTAAAGAATTTATCTTTTTTTATTTTTGTAACGCTATAATATTATGATTAAAACAATTCATGTACATATATTGACTTTATTATTTATCATAAATTCACTTATTTACAATTCATGAGCATAATTATCCATTGTCAATGCATCAAGTTAATAAATCCAGTTCAATTTTACTAATGCTTAATTGATTATTCATTTATTTTTTAATGTTTTATAATTACTTTATTGGTATGAAAAATAAATCAATAACTAGATTTTTAAAATAAATTTTGATTCTTTGGAATCAATTGAATCAATTATATTCAGCCGATAAAAATTTTTGAATGCACATCAAAAACTCATATATACTAACTAATTTTTTAAAAATTTATTAATTATCTGCATGAATTACGCTAACTATAGTCAGTCAGTTATTTAAAACTTATTTCTTTTAGAATAATTTTTTTATAAAAGCAGATTTATCCCTTTATGAAAAAATATTTATGAATATATAAATGGAATATATCTTAGTTTCATAATTCGAAAAATCAATTAGTTAAATCTTTTAAAAGAGCAGAAAATTTGCCCGACGAATTTGAGTGAAACTAAGCACCGTTTTGCTTATAATTGAGATACACCTACTTCAACTAAAAATTTCTTTTTCTTGGATTAAGATATGCGGTGATATTGATTCAAGATACTGCTGAATTAATTCAAGCATGCTGTTGAAACTAAATATTCTCCGAGTTCTACTTTATTTTAAATCATAAGAAAAGTTTGAAATATATTTCAGAATATGTTAGAGTTATTTTTCTTTTTTTTAAGAATTTTTTCGTTACTTTGAATGAAAAAACTAGTTATTCAACAAAGGTGGCCATATTTTAATAAATCATTATTTTTGTTGTTTTTCGGTTAAAGTCTATTTCAAAGCATTAATAAAAAAATTCGGTTCAATCAGTTCATTAAATAAAGTTAATTACTATAGAAAGAAAAATTATTGAAAATAAACCCTTTTTAACGCTTGTGACTGCATCTACTTTTTTAATAAAGAATATAAAGCTTTAAGGAGGTTCGATCGAATCTAATGTGAAAAATAATTTACAACTTTGAGCTTTGACATTAAGTATACGTGTGAATGAATATGTCATTTATCTAATTGCAAAATTTTGAAAAGATTCACCATTTAGTTACTTAGATATTAAATTTCAAAAATCACATTTTTCATCTTCTTATACAAGGACTCCTATGGTGGACGAACTTTAGTCGAAACTTTAATTATTTTTTTCAATATTAACCTCCCAAATTTAACAAATAAAAAACGATACACAAGAAACTTGGATTATTGTAAAATCCCGTGTAAAAAAAAAACTCTGATTCAAAATGAATTTAAAATTGAAATTCATAATTTAACACAAATATGAATTAGTTTTGAGATCAATCTAAATTTAAAATTGATTTGTAAATAGAAATTAACACGCCTGTAAAACTTTTGATCCTGCTTCAAAATTTTAATGAAGACAAGAATATTTTATGTATAAAGTTTATCCTAAATATTCTTGTCTTTATTAAAATTCTGAAGCAGGATCAAAAGTTTTACAGGCGTGTTAATTTCTATTTAAAAATCAATTTTAAATTTAGATTGATCTCAAAACTAATTCATATTTGTGTTAAAATATGAATTTCAATCTTAAATTCATTTTGAATCAGTTTTTTTTTGCACGGGATATGAAAAAAAAATTTAATAATAATACATTACCGATATAATTTTTGAAAAATTTAAAGTTAAATCTTATGATTTTGACTCGGTTATCGTCAGCTATTTATTCGAATAAAGATTTGACAACGTCGCGTCAACAGCTGAGAAAAAAGAAAAGGATAGAAATATTTAACTCACACACTCATGCATGCCTTTGTAACCTGTATAATCAAACGCGCTGTTGCCAAATCTGTTTATTTAATCCGGCAAGTAATAAATACGAAAATCATTTTATTACTTTATTTTATTAAATAAGTAAAAATCATAAATCATTAAATTGATCAAATTATTTTAAGCGAAAATGAAGAATTTTGACCAATATTGGGAAGAGTGAAAGTCAAAAAAAATTTAAACATCATGACTTAACTCATAAGTTACGCTCGAAGCTCTTTAAGAGTTAAACAAAATTTTTAGTTCTTGAGAATTATTCTTGGATATAGAATTTGATTGTATCGATCGGAGATAATGTAGTCTTTAATTACATACGGCAATGGTTACCGATCAAATATATTGGTCTCTCAAGTCAAGACGATGAAATTTAAGACAAATTTTTAAAGCGCAGCATCGGGTTGTTTTCATCAATATAAGTTTCTGATATATTGAACTTATACTAGCAGTAAAGTGGACATATAAGGTTTAACATTACACCACTCATTAAAATGAAAAAAGATTTAGAATGTGCTACAACAAGATGTTTATTTATGCACTACATGTTGGGGTAAATATTGTATACATGGAAATATTTAATGCAGTTGAGTTTTGTAATGGTTTGTTGAATATTTTAGAAGTCCGATGACCGAATATATGGCCGAAACGTCACTGAATCAATAATTGGTGTTATGATAAACATCCTATGTCCACTTTCCTGCTTGTATTAGTTTAATATATCAAATTACGACAGATGCCACGATTATTAATAAGTATCTTTTATTACGAATATTTCTCTTGAATCAAGATCATTTTTTCACCAGTGCATACAAACACTCAAATTATTGTGATTTTTGTATTCCATTTATATCAGATTTAAAATTTATAATTCTTACAATAATATATTTTTTGTATTTTATAAACATAATCTGCTCTCATTATTTCGAGTAATAAAAAATATCTTGTGTTGATTGTTATATAATTTCTATCTAACATTTGAATTTAAAATAGAGTAGCGTATTTTTTTTTAAATATTGAAAAAAAGTAAACTGTAAAATTCACTCGGATTCTGGTTAATTTTTGTAGTTTCAAACAGTAAAGCGGACATTAGGGTGGCAAAAATATTAATATTACAGAACTTAAGGAGGTTCGAGCGTAACTTGTGAGTCAAAATAATGTTTACATTTTTTTTTTACTTTCAGTCTTCCCAATATTTGTCAAAATTCTTTATTTCTATTTAACTCAACGTACAACTCCAAACAGTTAAAGTCGGCGATATGACCACAGCAGTTAAAACCGACTCTAAATAATAATTAATTAAAAAAAATAAATAAATAAATAAAATTCTCAATTACTATACTTTAAAATTTTAGACATTCACATAGCGAATATTACTGTTTAAAATAGTATTTCTTTCCATATAAAAAATAAATTGTAGCATTTAAATGATAAATATTGCATAGTGATTATTAAAATCACGATTTTACTATTTGAAATGGTAATCTTTAGCAGTTGATCATTACTTATTATAAATCGACGATTATTTATTACAGTTTACTTTTTTCCGTATACAGTTAACTCCTTCCATAGAATAATATAAAAATTCAACCCGTTTAGGTAATTCAATATCACAAAGAATAAATCAATCTTCTTTTACTTTAAAAATCGCTGAAGAAAAATAGTATTAACCAGTAATTTTAAAGATCATTATTGCTTGGTATTGAATGCGTTTCTCTTCACGAGAAGTTTAGTTTATAATTGATCATTACTAAACATATATAGAGAAGGAAAAAATCCAAGCTGTTCGTAGTGGTATAGTAAAAGTTAATGTTTCATGAACATTATATTACCGTTGTACAATTTTTAAGTTTTACATTTCGCTGAGACGTTTTCTCTCATAAATGGAATTAAATAAAAAAAAAAAGTAAGGACTACAAAAACTTTATAATTTTTAATGATGTAATTATAAACTGTAAATAAAATTTAATATTTCTATGTCAAGAGTTATTCTTTAGTATGTACATTCTTGACTTGAAGAGTACTTGTAAAATAATAATATTTGTTATAATAAACATTTAATGAATCTGAAAAATATATAACATTAAATTTTTCAATTTGTTGTACTATACACACTTGTTAAAGAGAAGATAGGTAACTCAAAGGCTTCACAAATAATATTTTGTTTTGTTTTAAAGTTTTTTTTTTTCGCTACTTTACTTATAATTATTATTGTTGACATCTTTACATTTATATTTCAGCAATATTTATAATTGCTGAATTATTTACAATAAATACATTTGGCAAAAAAAAATATTAAATAACCTATTTAAAAAAATTTTAATAATTGAATTCGTTAATACTTTTTTTTTTTTTTTTTTTTTTTTTCAACTCTGCTTACCAGAAACTCTCTCACACTCACATTGAAAATTCTTTTTGAAGCTCTTACCTATCTACATGAATAATAATCACACAACAGAAAGGTGAGAGTTTTTTTTTAAAATAAAAATACTTCTTAAAAAGTTTATTTAATCACGTACAGTAATTCATAATTTTTCAGACTGAATTTTCTCTCTCTTTTTAACTACCATCATTTAATATATTTAATTATTAATTAATTTATAAACCCGTTTTTGCTGATTATATCTTGCTCTAAAGTTTTAATTGTATTCCCTGATGAAAAAAAGAAAAAGTTGAAAGTATTCAAAAGAATTAAAAATAATTGACTAAATGCAATGTATTGAATTATATAGATGTGTCATTTGTTTTGAGATTATGTTTTTCGATTCTTTTGAATTCTTTTTTTCAATCAGGGCTATTTAATTTTAACGATCGATAGAACTAGAATAGAACAATAAATCGGACTAGTGGCTGTAAAGCCATTAACGTCCCGTTAAATGGGTGGTCATGTCAAACGTCATTTTATTTAAAATATTACGATTTATTTATTATCTATTCATAAATGTACAATGTACAGGCTTTGGGATCTTATTAGCCGATAAAATTATCACATGTCTAAATTAATGTATAAAAATTGTTGGCACTGATGCAGCAGCAATCGATATGAAAATTATTGTGACATAAAAAAAAAAAGTTTCTTTAAACTAAAAATCGATGAGACTATTAGAATCAATTTAATCTCAATGAGATCGGAACACGCGACCTTTACAATTGCAGTAAGCTGCGTTACCATTGCGTCACGGAGTATTTTAAACCAATGAAAATTTATAGGCGTCATTTTACAAAAATCGATTAAATAATGAGACGAATTTTCCAATGTTAACACAGAAATTTTTCCAATGGTAACATGATACAAATATTCATGTGACATAAGAAAAATTCATTTGTGACATGAAAAAAATTTTTTTTTCATTTGAAAAAAATAGAAGTCGAAAAAGTACCATTCTGAAATTTTCAGGATATTTATAGAAAATGTAAAAGTTTCATTTGAAAAAAAGAAAAAATGAATTAAAAATGTTTATCATCGAAAAATTCGGAGTTTTTTCGGAAAATCTAAAAAATGACGATGAAGATAGGTTCGAATAATTTTTTTCTATTTTTTCCCAAAAAAAACATGTAATAAAAAAAAGTTTGAAGAAAAAAACGTCCCGATATATCAATTTTCGAAAAAGTTATGGTAATTTAAGCCACACCGTCCAAAATCTGCTGGATTTTTAATTTTTTCGAAATGTAAAGCAAAATTTGAAAAAAATTTCTCAAATGAGAAAATTGTTATGTAAATTCGTAATTATTAAATTAAGTTACATAAATTTTAGTGATGAATGAATTTTTCCTATGTCACATGGATATTTCTATCATGTTAAAAAAAAAAAATTCCTATGTTAACATTGGGAAAATTTCTATGTCAACATAGGAATTTTTCCTATACAAAAATAGGAAAAATCTCTATGTTTTTTTCTCCGTGTACTTCTACGGTGTACCTGTACAGAAACACTGAAATGACAGTATATTTCTATAAAAACTAAGAATTTTATAAAATGAACTTCTAAATTTTTTTGATCACTTCTTTAATTTTTCTTTATTTGTCAACATATTTTATCAATTTTTCCTCCACCTACTTCTGCAGTACTATTAATAACTTACCCCCACGGAAAAATTACAAATGTAAAAATATGTGTTCGGAATATATGCCATCATTTATGAAAATCTACATCGAGAGATATATTCAACACGTACTCAAATTCATCAGAAAATATATGACCATCAGATATTTCCTAGATCATAAATCCTAAGATATATGCTGGTATATATTCCGAGCATGTATATTTGCATATGTACACTGATAAAAATTTATTTGATTCAAGGGAAAAATTCTTGAGCCAAGAAAAAGATTTTGAAGAGTTTGATAAACTTGAATCAAATTAAAAAGTTCTTGCTGTAAGAAATTATTCTTGATTCAAGTAAATTTTACTCTAATAATTTTTCTACTCGATTAAAAATATGCAAATTCTCAAAAATTATGTTCTTGGTTCAAGAATATCACTATCTTGAATTAAGCCAATTGTTTTGTCAGTGTGCATTTTCGAGGGAGTAAATATTTGATGTACATAAAACACTCTGTTAAGTCTGTAAAATTAATCCTATATAATAACTTCAATGAACCACTGTTTTTTACAACTACTTAAATTCGATATCTTGAAGAATTTGAAAGAAATACTTTCAGGGAATTTACGTCTTTAAGATAATTCACTCACGACACATGACTTGTACTGTTGTTTCTCTTTTCATCCGTCAGTGCTACCTTTCTCACGACTATCTCTTATCTGTTTAAACTCATGGCTACTTTTGTTAACTTAGCTCGTTTATTAATGATTAAAGAGAGTATACAATAAAGAGCTTCGAAATTTATTAGGATTATTTTACGTATATTATTTTAACAGATATGAGTTTTTTAAATCGATCTTAAGATTCCTTCATTACCAAAACAATAAAAATTTATTATTTTTCATTCTTGTCCCGTTTTGCCTACACTGATAAAACATGACTTAATTCAAAAAAAACTTTTTATTCAAAATGTCATTCTTGTTTTAAGTAATTTAATTTTTTTTAACTTAGTATAAAATGACAGTGTAAAATTTTTATCCGGTACTTTTAAAATGGTGTGATTTATTTTTATACTACTTCGTGTTATTTAATATAACTGGATCTGTTATCTCCGCAAGCTGTTGAGCTGTATTGAATTAAATAAATGAATTAATTATGATTTTATCTGTTTAAATAATCTATACAATTTCTATATAATTAAGAGGATAGGGATGATTATTTTAATAAATTTACATGTGCTTAGATGCATTAAAAAAAAAAAAAAAAAAAAACTAACTTTGATTAATTAAATAATTTTCAAGAACTTCATCTCTTTAATTTGAGTAGAAAAATTCTTGAACTAAAAAATTTTTGTTCGTTTATGTAAATTTCACTTGATACAATAATTTTTCGTCTTGATTCAAGACAATTAAATTCTTGAAAATTACTTTCTTGGTTCAAGAATTTTTCTTTTAAATCAAGTTAAATTCTTTTTAGTGTATTCAATTTGAACAAAAAAATTTGATTGCAAGATATTAAAATGATTAAATTTCATGTCATCATAAATTATAACTAATATATTCACAAGTTGGAAGGTGTAAACTTTTGAAACTTATACTTTAAACTTAACACCGTGTTTGAAGGAACTTTTCCATTGATCGAGTTAAAAATTTTTACACCGAGTCATTTACATTAGACCGAGTCCAACAAAGTTTTTACAGAGTATGTTATCGCTAGAAAAGAGTTTAATAATGAAAGTTTTTCGGTAACTTTATGATGTATATTTATATTAAGTAGGTGATTAATTTTTCATCATTGCAAGTCACAGTTATACGGTATTTCTAAAAAAAAAATTTTTGGACCGGGTATATGTAGTGTAAATGATTAAGTGTAAGAAATTTTCGCGTGAAAATTACATCTAATACCGTGTTAAGTTTAAGGAGTTGTGAATTTTATATTTTTACACTGTCAACCGTGTACATGTATAATGTAGGTAATACTTATTATTGCAAGATTTCAATCAATAATATGAAAGCAAATGATATTTAAATTGTCATTGGAAATTTCAATCATTAAAAATAAATTATCGTAATCGTTTCAATAAACTTTTCAGCGCAAATATTGTTAAATTAGTTATTGTGACATATTTACATAATTGAGATGAATAATTACAAAAATATTAAAATGTTCAACAAACTGTTTAAGATACAAATAAGATTAATATAATATAACTTAATATTAATATTAAGTTATTAATTCAAGATAAAAATTAAATAATTATAAATATTCAATAATCAATTGTAGCTCGTTAAACATTTATGAAATATTTTGACTTCGATAAAAGTATATCGAATAACACGCAATCGTATGAAATAGATATTTATGTCATAAAGTCGTGAAGTGACGGTTTTCTGACAACGACGATATTTCGATATGAACTTAAGGTTTGCGGCGGGAAGGTGCGAAGCAGGCGTAATTTTAACGTCCGAGGCGTAGCCGAGGACGGAAATTTACGCTCGTTTTCGAACATTCGCGTCACAATCATTAAAGCTAATATCGAAAAAAAAGTAGTTGTCAAAATCGCCACTTAACGGCCGAATGACATACAAAATTTTTTGTTGTTATCGCTCCACAAGTTTAACTTTTGAGGGATAGGAGACAAACAATGACATATTTAAATTTTATGAAGTTTCATAAGAGCAAAACAAACTTAATTTTACATTATTTATCTTTTTATTAATATTTATTTACGGCGTGGTTGTTATTTTATTAACATTAGGTACGCTTCATAATAAACTGCCAGTAGAGAAATAATTAGCGCTACTCAATAGTAACTGTTTAAAATTTACTTAAAATCATTGATCGGTACACTAGAATGTGACTTTTTTTTTTAAATCTCTTTCAATTTCGTCTGGGTGTACTCGAAAAGTTCGTAAAAAAAAGGAGGGGGTAAAACTTCACGGCCCAGGCCGTGAAACAAAGACGGTATAGTAGAGTCTCTAGAAAAGAATCCCTTTACGGACGCCACCCAATGCTCAAAAGTTGAACTTTTGGAGCGAGTATAACAAAAAAGTAGATTTCACCACCTTGAAATTACATGGATGGAAAATTTACACCGAGAAAATTTTACACCGTTATTTCACACTACACGATTACGTAAAATGCTCTAGGTCCATTTTTACAGCGTAGCACCTAAGTAGTATACTACTTTCAATTTTAAAAAAGTATAATATAAACTTATTAACAATTGAAATTAATAAATTTGTAAAACTCAAAAACTATTTAAGATTATGAAGATATGAAAAAAATGTATATAAATTAAATAGCTCATAAAAAAATATGGATATGAAAATGTCTACTTTTTGAGGTTGTACATACCAATTACTCTCTAAATCTGAACCAGTGAAAATCACTGGAAATTAGTGATATATTCACTATTTCACAGTTATAAGTATACCACTTGGTATACTTATAGCTGTGAAACAGTGAAATTTCACTGATTCATTTTAAGAGAGTAATTTTTCAATGAAATTTCTTGAAATTGCAATTTTTATCATTTATGTCGTCATCAAATGCTTACACTATTTATTAACTGATGATTGCAAAATTTAAATCTTGTGTAGTAGCTGAAATATTTGTACTTATGTAAATTTAATCGACTTTGGTAAAATGACTTTTTACATATTTTCCAATATTTGGCACAATTTTTAAGTAAAAAACTATAAGTGATAATTTTATCGGCTAATACTTCCTTAAGTGATAATTACACATCATTTACGCTAATAATTGAATTTTCTATAATTTAAAAAATATTTATTTACAGATATTTATAGATTAAGTTTGTTCGTCATCACATACATCTTCATCTTCTTCAGGAATAGAACTGTCCAGTCGGTGTTTCCAAAATTTAAATCTTACGTCGTAATCATCATCATCTTCATATTCTTCATCATCATCATCATCATCTTCATCAATTTCATATAGTTCGTCTAATTCAATTTCATCAAGAATAATATCATTATAAATATGATCGTCTATTGCTGTATTATTGATTGCTTCACTAAGAATTGTTGATGGCACTTGAAGAGTATTAGATTCCCCCGTTAATCACGTCTCACGAAAACGTATTGCACGATCTCGTTTTGGCCCTAATTTAGGCCCTGCCTGACGTCAAGTCCCAGAGTTTGAGGATTGCGTGCTTGTTGTCGTTACTCCACTGTAGGCACCTCCCTCACTACTCTGTGATACACTGCTATAACTTACACTACTTGTTTGAGCTGGTCCCATTCCTCCTACGTACTGAAATCAAAATAGGTACGTTTAAATAAAATAATAAGAATATGATGATTTCGTGTCGTGCTAGGACCAAACATTCCATAATTTTGAAGATTAGTACAGGATCCATACACGAAAAAAAAAATTTCTGGGAATATTTACGATACAACTATTGTAAAGTTGGACTATACTTTAATTATTTATAATTGTCAAATATTTTAGAAGAAAATTTTCTATTTACTAGAGAATCGAACGCGCTTTTATCAAAATATTTATTTATCGACAATTTAACTAATTAATATTTTTACAAATTTCACTCATTAATATTTATCCGTTGCCATGGTAAACATTGCTATAATAACAGTTGCTACGTTAACCGTTGCCATGGTAACTGTTGCTATGGCAACCGTTGCCAAAGTGATCAGCATAGCAACAAAAAGCGAAAACAATTAAAACGTTACATCAACTTTTTAATAAAGGATTTACGAAATTTTACAACTTACTAAAGTAATTCCACCAAGTAATTATTGTATTAAATTCCATTAGAAAAAACACGACATTACTATTGTAAAAAGTAAGAGATTAAAATTTCCACTCCTCTGTATCTTTTCGATAGAAGTATATCAAATTTTACAATAGTTGAATTGGAATGTTTTTTAATTAGTGTGAGTAATGGCCGTGCAGAACGCTAGATTCCGAGTTTATGTAAATGCCGAAGGATATCAATAGTAGTTTCCCTTGGGTAGCGTAGAGGGAGAGTCTCTGGCTACCAACTAAGAGTTCGGGGTTCGATTCCCGGATGAAGATTCTGATTTGTATTTAACGGTCGCTATTTAAAACTATTTTAAGCCGAAAGCTTTAAAAAATCCTCAACAACTTTATTGCGATAAAATTTGTTATACCAATCCGTGCAAAAAAAAAATTCTGATTCAGAATTTTAATAATGATTTAATAATATTTAGGATAAATTTTATACATAAAGTATTTTTAAGTCTTAATTAAAATTCTGAAGCAGGATCGGAAATTCTACAGGCGTGGTAATTTCTATCTACAAATCAATTTCAAATTTAGATTGATCTCAAAACTAATTCATATTTGTGTCAAAATATGAATTTCAATATTAAATTCATGTTGAATCAGAATTTTTTTTGTATGGGAAATAAAGTATTTTGTCGAATCAACTAAAAGATTTTGCTATATAGTAACAATTTTTTTGTTATAACATATTAATAACTTGTTATTACCTAAATTTTGTTATTTTAACATATGATTTGTGGTGATATGCGTTAATCTCCCCGACAAAATATCTCCGCGACAAAATATCCTCGGACAAAACATTTTCAGACAAAATATCCTCGAGACTAAATATTTGTTGGCGCATTGTTAGACAACCACACACATAAACCATGTTAAAAGAGCGCAACACGATTACCCTCGTTTGTGTTGGTCTAATTTTGAATCAACACACACAAAAACCTTGTTAAAAAAGCGCAACACGATTACCTGCGTTTGTGTGTTATAGCGGACTATAATAGTATATTACACACCCAGGGAAGTAAAGTAAGAAATGTCTCAGATCACATGTAATTGTTGGCCGAGGCGAAGCCGAGGTCAACAAACATGTGATCTGAGGCTTTCTTATTTACTTCCCGAGGAGTGTATGCTATTTTTCTCCTCGACGGAGGCGGAAAGCGGCATTTTCGTTTAGCGCAGCGGGAGGAAAATTGACGCTTTCCGCCCGGAGGTGAGAAAAATAATATTTATAGCAGACAATAATTTGTATCTTATAAAATATTGAATTTGTTTGATTTGATCGTTTCATAAATAATTTTTGTAATATTCCATTTATTAATATTTGATTGCAGGGATATTTCGTCCAGAGATATTTTGTCTTCAGGATATTTTATTCGGGGATATTTTGTCGGGGATATTAGCGCACGTAACCATTATTTGTTATCCCTATGTGTTAACAAATTCATTTGTTACCACAACATATCTTAGGTTATCTTAACAAAATTTTTTTCCGCTTGCGTTGTGAGGCGTTTATAAATGTTGATTAAGATGTTATTGCTTATTACCATCCAAGGTTATTTCTATGGATTGAATATTTTGATAGATACACTATTTCTATTTCGTAAAGAACATCTACTTCACTACAATTTTTCTATAAATTTTCATATAACCATAATATCATATTTCAGACTTTATCAAGAATATTATGAACCACGATAAATTTGATCATTTCAAGACTATCGAGTTTAAAAGCAGTCATGCTTGCGAACTCTTTTAACGAAGTGTATGAAATTGAAAGAAACGAGTTTATATAACTCAGACAGAACCAACGAAACGTGAGACTGACTGAATGGATTCTCGCGACATGCCACTGAAACGTTTTCACGTTTATTTAACGTTATTATTAGATGTTTTACATTGATACTAGCTATGATACTACCTATAGGTATACTTTTAAGGTTAAATTTTCTATCAAAGTATCATTTTCATACTCTTGTATTGTATTTACAATTGACTTGTTGGTCAACCTATATTTTCCACTGTATACATGTGTATCATGGTCCATAAGTATTGATGTCACTCTAAGTGACATCAATGGTCTCAAGTCCTTCAGATTACCATCTTTTACTAGCATATCAAATGTCAAAATTGATGCAGTAAAATACAAGGTTTCAGCATGGTACTTAGTGGTAGTGAATTCAGAGTTGGAATCAATTCAAAGTGTACCGAGCAACTGACGTATGTATAATATCAACTGTTGCAAAGTCTATTAAATCTGCGGAGATGAAAGCTTCTATATATATTGATGTGGCTTTAGATTAACCTGTCTAAATTCCTCTATCTGCATTACGGTAATAAAAATTTTATTTGAAATTTATTAAAATAAACAGTTATATAAACTTGTTGCATGAGCGTTTTCAATATTGATTTTCTTGGAACTTTTCCGAGTTGGAATTATTTCAATTAATATATATTGATCAAGCAATTAACTTTTATCAACATTATTTCAAATAATTGAATCATCTTTAATCAAAAGGAAAAGTTTTCCAATCAACTAAAATTTACTCGGACCGAGAACAATTTCTCAATTAAAGAATTTTTCATCTTGATTCAAGACAATACAACTCTTCAAAATTATGTTCTTCGTTTAAGTTTTTTTTCTTTTATCAAGTTAATTTTCCTATCAGTGTATGGTATATTAGAACATGCATTAAGGTACCGGCGGGTAATAAGGCCTAGCTAAAGGAGATTTTGAAAAAAATCGAAAATATTGCATTAAATTATTGCGATGTATCATTAATTTTTAAATTAATACATTAGCCATAAAATATAATGGAGTAATGGTAATTTTCACCATAAACAAACACAAAATTAAATTTTTTCAAAAACCTTGCGAAAAGGCCTTATTTTACTACGGTAAGGTAATAAGGCCTGCGGGTTATGCATACTGGAAATAGTTATACTATACTTGATAAAATTGGTATTTGAGATCAATCATCACTTAAATTGAGCAACAATACTTTTTAAGATGTTGATAAAAATGAGAACAATGATTTAAAATTATTAAATATAAAATTATAAAAAATGTTTCCCATTTACTCAAATCGTTTTTTAGGAATTCTTCTGCGCTACTTTAGCATATGACGGATCATGAAATATAGAAGACAAGGAACGTTGTATCGGGACTCTATAAACTTGTAGCGACATTTCTATGCTAGATGCTTTTACTAGAGGTCTTTAGCGGAAGCGGTTATTTTAAATAGCATTTCTATCACTTAGGCCTTATTACCCGCGGGTACCTTACTTCTATTTGTATTTATTGTATAAAACAAAAATTTATTAGTGATCGAGTGTCTGTCAAATTTTTTAATACTGTGGCAGTTGACGTAATTTATACCTTTTACTTCAAATAGCATTAACTCAAAAGTTTACGTATGTATGTAAAGTTTTTTCATTTCCATGAAAATCAAAATTTTACGTAATTTTTGCGAATAACTTTAACACTATGATTGATTACAAAATTCTTTTAATTACAATACAAAATTTTACATATGTATGCATATATACGATCCAACGCGGCTTGTCACGATAGCGTCTACAATTTTTATAACTTATCTTTACTAAGCTTAACATATAGTTATTCTACAGACAAATACCAAGGTCAAGTTTAAAGATGAGTTTATTCGGTCAAGTAGTTTAGAAATGACAGGATTTTTAAATTTATAGAATCGTAAAAATTCATATCTTAGCAGTTTCTCTCAAGGATAATTTTCGAATGAGATAACTTATCGAATTTCTCTAAATTACATCTGAAACTTCATGAAATAAGCTTCAATTTCCATGTTATTTTATTCTTCTAGACTGATAAGAACTTACATGTCTAAAGTATTTAATTTAATTTTACTTTTGCATTCCTTTTAACAATCGTACAAGTTTTTCGTAACTTAAGGTGGTTGTCGTGGTTAAGGCATATCGTCAGAAAATTCTAAATTTTTGTATACTTTTTAAAGACATGATGATACAATTACCCTAAAAATTTGAAGTCGATTCACCACCTATAACCTGAGATGAATTTGATGAAGAATTTGATATTTACCATTGATTGCATACGCACTCTCTAGTTCTGTACCAGTTTTTTAGTTATAAAAAAAAAATTACTGTCAGAAATTTTCAAAAAACTGACAGTCTTTTAATGTATTTATTGTGAGTTTTGGCTGTCTAATTATTCATAAATAACAATTTAAATAAAGTTCAACAATTTATCAAAAAGTATATTTCTATGGAGTCGGACAGAAACAATTGTATGGGCTGCGTCTCCACTGGTACAGTCTTGCGTAAAAAGTATGGATTACTTAGCTACAAGCTCATATGCTTTTGCGGCGCGTGTAATCTCTAATTTTTTGATAATATTGTACCATGACAACTACCTTAATGAAAAAATAGTGGCACTTTTTTCCATTGCTTTTAAAATCAACGAAAATATGATAAGTATGAAAAAGTTGATTTTATAAATAACGAAACCAACCATAATTTTTACTATTGAATGTATAAATTCTCTTTAATCTAAAAAGTTTTGACGATAATTTCTAAAATTATTAAGACCGTGCTATTCGACCAACAATCACATTGAATTTTACGGTGATTTTTAAAGAAAATTTCTTTCAGTGTACGATGATTAATTGCATTGTGTACTTATCCCGTGTAAGAAAAAAAAAATCGTCTTAAAATTGTCGTTTGTTTAAGATTTAATACGTGACACAAACCAAGACTATTTTAAAACTTTTTTTAAGACACCAAAAAAAAAATTCCGAGAAATAGTTATAAAAAAATTCTCAAAATAATCTTGAAAAAAATCTAAAAATAGTCTTGAAAAAATCTTAAAATAGTCTTGGAAAAATCTTATAGTAGTCTTAAAAAAATTATTAAAAAATTTTCAGACTGTTTTAAGATGAGCTCACAGCGACATAGCTCAGAAAAATTTTTACAAAGTGTCTTTAAATAGTCTTGAAATTATCTTAAAATAGTCTTAAAAAAATCTTAGAAAAAAAAATTTAGAGACTATGTTAAGATGAGCAACAGAGCTACGGAACGTTAAAACGAGGGGTCTTAAAAAAGTTTTAAAATTATCCTATAATAATTTTTGAACAATTTCAAATTCAATTTAAAAAGAGTGTACTCAAAAATGTTGCGGTTAAAAAGTCGTAAAATCGTCTAAAAAATGTCTAAAAATTAATTTTCATAACAAATTCGAGAACCAAATTTCAAAAATCTGCTCTCGGAATTTGTTTTGGTGTCTTAAAAAAAGTCTTGAAATAGTCTTGGTTTGTGTCACGTTTAAG
>JZSA01003413.1:0-15315 GCA_000956155.1 Cotesia vestalis | reverse complement strand
AAAAAAAAAAAAAAAACAAGAAGGTGACCTTTGAGATTCTTTTGAGACTCTAAATTCTGACTCGAGGGACTTGGACTAGACTACAAAATAAGTTCAGTGTAAGTTTCCTATTTCATCTAGAATAAATTAAATTTCTTCACTATTTGAGTGTACGTAGGTATTACTTCTGCTACTTTCAATGTAATTCACTATACTAATCTTCTTAAATGTTTTATTTTAATGGTGTATATTCTATAACTGTTCTATAGTGATCAAGGGTCATAACTTGCTTTCTATTGACTACCATGTCAATACCTAAAAGGATATTTTACAATCTACTTATAATCATACCCGATTTTTCATCGATTGGTTCTTGCGTCTTATTTTTTTATTCTGGAAATGAAATCAAAATATTATAAATTAACTTAATTAACATAAATTTAAATAAGTTGTAAATATTTAGTTGATAAAAATGAAAAAAAAAAAAAAAAAAACCAAATGCTTCCGCGTTGCTTTTATAATCATTATTTGTTAAAATAGAAATGGTAATTTTTGTCTTTTTCGTTTAATATAGTACCTTTTCCAACCGTACCAGTTATAATAATCATAATATAAGTTGTACACTGAAAGAACAAGAATACGCTGAATAACATTTCAGATTATACTCAGTGTGACATCTGTAGTGAAAAGAAATTTCAAATAGTAGCTAGTATAATTCAGATTATATTGAGTGATATCTGGATTATACTAATTATAATCTCCCTTTTCCCCATTAAAATCTCAGATTATACCGCGTAAGATTCCCCTATACGGAGAAAAGTAAATTATTGGGTTGATCATACTAAATTTGTAGTTCCAATCATCTAGGATGATTAAAACATTTTTGGATATAAAGATGGTTAGTGTTATTATTTTTTTATGATAATAGTTATCATTTTTTTTTAGTAATAGTTACAATCAGGATGATAACAGTCACTATCAGGATGGTTATATTTACTATCAGGATGATAATATTTACTACACTGAAAAAAAAGTTTTCTGCTCCGCACGATACGAGATCGCTACTATTACGATCTACACTTTACCATCTAGAGGAGAGTGAGGTTAGGAGAACCGCATACTACGGTAGCTATACGTTTCGTGAATGGCAACGAATGGATCGTGACGGTTACGATTCAAACTGCTACTCGTAGCTGTACGTATTGTACCCGTAACGATACACTCGTTACCATACAGTAGATGTCGCCAAGCAGAAAACTTTTTTTTTCAGTGTACGAAGGATGGTAATTGATATCATTGAATTCTATGAAAAAATTGATTGAAAATTCAATAATTTTCAAGTACACGGAAAGAAAATTATAGGTACTTTTCCCATTCATTACGGGAATAGTTTTCATAATCATATAAAAATTTTTCGTATACTGCTATAGAAATAGTTTCCATGATAGTATTGGAATGATCCTTATAATATAGTATAGAAACTTTGAGTTTTTACTGTCACTGCAAAGGTCTTAACTTGAATTTATGCCTTTTCAAGGTTTTATATCATTCTCACCGATAGTCAATTTAATATAAGTATTTAGTCTGCATTCGAAAATGCTTTATCTCTAGATACATAATTAAGAAATGACCTTCTATCTTGTCAACCATTGATATTTTTAAAGGTATAAGCTCATACTGATGTTACGCTTATCAAGACCTTTCATTTAAGTACCAACATCAATTTTTCATATATTTATAGATATTATATATATGTATGAAAAATATATTAAAATGCATGTGGGTACTCGAATGAAAGCTCTTGATGAGTGTAACATTAGGATGAGCTTATTTCGTTAAAAATGTCATTAGTTAAAAAAGTACAGTGCAATTTAACAAAAGACATTATTTAAAAAAACAAAATTTTATTTATTTATAGTTTACAAGTTACGGCTCCTATAAATTGTGGAAAAAATTCCTGTAAATATAGGAACCACTCCATTAATTCATACCGAAACTATTTCAATAAATGATAATTGGAAACGATCTTATAAATTCTAGGAACACTTGCTAATATTATGGGCATCATTCCCATAATCATACTAATCGTTCCCCTAGTCAGTATAGGAAATAACCCCATAAATTTATAAGAATAATATCTATATTTTTCTTTCCGTTTATATTTACGTTTTTGACCGAGCTTTTTAAACACTGATGTTTAAATTATACTTACTATCTTAGATAATAACTGTTATAATAATTCCTGATGATAACTGTCACCATTAGAAATTATAAGTATAACCATTTAAAATGATAACAGTAATTAATCTAGATAACATACAGGATTGTAGCAATTATTATAAGTATGGTGAATGCTACCACCTAGATGACTTCTACAATCATCTAGATAGTATTCACTACTATCGGGTTAATGGTAAAAATTTTTACCATAACTAGATGGTAACTGCTATCATTTAATTTTTTCAGTGAAGATATAATCCGAGATTGTATTCTGTAGAATTTGGATTATGCTCAGTAGAATCTTGGATTATGCTCAGTAGAATCTTGGATTATACCCATTGATATCTGCGCCATTTTCTTTCTAGTGCCTGCGCGTGAAGTGCTGTTTAACATTTGTGAATTATAGTCAATTATCAGTATATTGAAAATCAAAAAAATATGATCGGTGCATTAATTAGCGTGTGAACATTTACATTTTGTGCTATGTTACAATATGTTTTATAGCTGTTATAATTATTAAAATTACAAGGTATGTAAGAATAGTATACAAGACGTATGTGTTCATGTTTAGATTTGTGACAATAAGATCCAACCTGTTCATATAGTCACAATGCTAAGTGCGCAGGCACTAGAAAAAATCGCGATGACATCACTGGGTATAATCCAAGACTCTACTGAGTATAATCCAAATTTTACTGGATAAAATTTTCGATTATATCCAGTGGAATCTCACCAGGCATAATCTGAGAGAATCCCGGAAAAAATAGACCTACAAAAAATAGACCCGGAAAATTTTTCAGGAAAATTGTGGATTTGATATTTTATAATAATTTCAATGAAATAATATGAATTTTTCATAACTTCAAAATTTTTTCCGGATCTATTTTTTCCGATTACCAATCTGAGATTTTACTGAGGAAAATGGGAGATTACAATGAGTATAATCTGAATTATACTAGCTACTATTTGAAATTTTTCATCCCTACAAATGTCACAGTATAATCTGGAATGTTATCCGGTGTAATCTTGTTCTTTCCGTGTCGTAACAATAATTTATACATTTTAAGCTTACTTAAACGAAACAAAAGTTTTGCATGGATGCAGAAATTATTGAGATATAAAAAATTTTCACATTTTTCATATTAAAAAAATAAACACCGTTAACTTTTTCAAATAGGATCTTTTAAGCAAAAAATTTTCTTTTATATCATTTATAGTTTGCCTAATATATTAGTAATGTATAAGTTATTATTAATGTATAAGTAAAAAATTTGTATACAAATTGTTGAGTCCCAAATTCAGGTAAATTTTGAAATCATCGGTGACATTTTGTTAATACTGCTGGTTAATAGTGTTCCAGCGGAGATCACCCGCACGAAAAAATATGTATGTGAAAAATAGATCTAAGATAGATGTGACATATACAATATATATGTGCGCAAAAAAAAAATATGTTGAATATATTTTCAGATATATTTTATCAAATATTTTCATATAGATGCCAATATATATTTCAAATATGTCGAAATATAGAGGTTACATATATTTCCGAATTTGAATTGAGATTTAGAATAGACTTTCATCGTTGGGGTAAGTAAAACTATTTGAAGATTATATAATAATTATTCCTCTTTCGATTATAAATTATGTATTATTGGCTCTTATTATTTTTTTGCCTCGATTGAGGGAGCTGATTGTGCAACGGGCGCTTAATGCTTGCTTAACTAGACCCACTAGTTCATTGTAGAAACCTATAATTTTCTCAACATTAGCTACCGTATTAATTTAATATTTCTTTGCTTAACAATTATTTTTGAATATATTATTTAAAATACAAAAAATGTTATAACAGCATAAAGATTGAATTTTGTATAATTATAATTTTTTTATCAGGCAAGACCTACACCCATGCACAACTAGCTCCACTAATGGGGCGCGTTGAGCAATTTGGAGCGCTTTTTCATTTCCGACAATAGCTTCTAAACTTGTACTCGAATCATTTTTGCATCGACGGTTTGAAGAAAAGTTAATTACGAACCTAATAGAGTAGGAATCAATTAATGAATCCGATGCATTGTTTTAAAGTCATGGGAAGTTACTATACGCCACAGTTTAATGAATTACCCCCATTCTACCCTACTGCGATAAAAACAATAAATAGTAAAATGTATAAAATAGTAATCTCACCTGACTAGGTTTACATCTAAAGGCAGGTTGATATCTTCTTCTCATCTTTCTAGGGCAGCAGACACATAATATTCGTACAAATGCTCTGAAACAACAACGATAATTATTTACAATTTTGATTTTCATTTGTTTATTTAGTTTTAATGCCAAAGTGTTGAGCCGAATGGCAAATTTTATATAAATGGATAGTTTTCAAAGAAGTACAATAAATTTTGAAGTATTAATAAAATATATAAAACAGATTGCGTTTATAAACAAGAAAATACATTATATTATTATATATATCATGTTATTATATTATTAATTTGAAAAGTAAACAAGCCAGGTAATACCATCTTCGTGACTTTACATTCAGCCAATTTAGTGAACGTCGATATGGTGTAATATGTTCATCACGTCTCAAATTATAAATAAACCGAATGGTATTATTTCAACGATCTCTGTAATTTGCTTTCAAGTCTTTTAGATAAATCTACCAGCAGAACTGAACAATAATCAATAATAGGTAGTATCGTGGCAAAGACAATTAATTTGCGCGATGAAGGAGACAAGATATTTTTCCTACGCTTTAGGCTATTTGAAAGTCCTAGGAGAGATTTGCAGATAGATGCACAGAAAAAAAAATGTTCTTGAATCAAGTATATATTTTTGAAGATCTTAATATTCTTGATTTGAGGAGAAAAATTCTTGAGTTAAGCAAATTTTTCTTAATTTAAGGAAATTTTACTTGATTCAAGAATTTTCCGTCTTGATTCAAGACAATTACCCTTTTCAAAATTATATTCTTGGTTCAAGAATTTTTTTCTTGAATCAAGTTAATTTTTTTTTCTGTGTGGACCCCCCCCAAGATGCTTTGTTGTGTTTACATACGGTATGAGATTTCTATCAATGATAATTTGCGGAAGTACAGTATTTGCAAGAGATTTTAACTTCTGGCTGCTTCCTAAAATCATCACCTTAGTCTTTCGATAGATGATTTTAAAACCCATATCTCGCGACCAGTCTGCTACCGCTTGAGCATCAGTAGTAAGACGGCGAGCTGCTTCATCTAGTTGGGAGATCTTAAAATGTAGGTATGTCCATTTGTCATCAGCAAACAGGCCATGTTTGCAAAAACTTAGCCGTTCAACTACACCATTTATGACGATAAGAAATAATATTGGTCCCAAAACAGATCCTTGAGGCACACCCGACGTAGTAGTGATGAATTCAGATGACAGATTTTGATGAAATTTTTCTAAATTTTTTTGTTCTTAGCGATGATAAACGTAATAAGGTCGTTCGGCATCCAAGATGGAAGTAAATTTCATTACTACACTGATAGAAGGATTTAGTACGGAGTACTAAACTGATTTAGTGACAAAATTTTTAGTCATTTATTTGAGAGGAAAAAATATTTAATACCCATAAATATTATTTGTTACAGTTTAATCAGTGATTTTTTTATCCGAAATAAATTATAGTAATATGAACAAAGTCTTATTATATAGAAATAAATATTTAGTTCCACCAAATAATATTCAGTAATAGTTACTAAATATTTATTTGGTAAGTATTGTCGGTAGATGGCTATGCTGAAATTGAAAATTGTATATGTATTTGTTGAAAACATTAGTGTTGACATTAATATTTTAATTATTATTAAAATATTGAATCAATTTGTAATAATAAAACCATGGAAGAGATTTTAAAATCGTGGAATTTAAGTGAATTGTACTTCGTTTTATCTAGTAAGTTCGCCTTTATTTACTTTCAATGTGATACGTAACCTATTCATTGAATATGTCTCAAATAAAAAATTTTAACTTAATGTTATTCTGTTCTTTATAATACCTTATATTTTTACTAAAAATTATTTATTTTAATTATCTTGATTTATTTTGAGTAAAAAAGTAAGGTTACTAAAATTGGTTTTTTTAATACCAACAAACGATTTATTGAGTACCAATAAATCATTTAGTAAATACTACTAAATATTTATTTGATGGAACTAAATGGGCTTTAATAAATGATTTAGTAACTACTACTAAATATTTGATTATGAAAGGTTTTTTACTAAATCATTTAGTACCTGTTACTAAATCTTATTAAATAGAACTAAATCCTTCTATCAGTGTATGGGCAAAATGACTGCAAGAGTAAAATTTCTTATAAATGATCCTAAGATGGAAATTTTTCGATTTAGAAAAACTGGTAAGCAAGTAAATTGAAGCTTAATTTCTCAACTTTCAGATTCATTTTACAGAAACCTCGACGCGTTTAAAAGTTATTTAAAGGAGTAGTGATAGTATGAAATTTTCAAAATTTTAAAATGCTGTAATTTTTAAACTAATTAACCGATTGTGCTCATATTTGAACTTGACCTCTCGTAATCGTCTATCAAATAAGTATGTTGAGTTTCATTAGGATCCCTTAAGAATTGTTAACGCTATCGTCGTAATAAGCCGGTGGTAGAACCCTTTAGAATGCCGCAAATCACGCTTAGATTGGTCAAGCTATTCAGAAGTTATGAGAAGTTTAAACACATAAACACGTACACGCACACACACAATTTCTCTTCTTACCTAGCTTATGAGATGAGTAGTTGTGCTAAACCCTCCCCTAACATATTTGGTAATTTAGATCAATAATCACGTTAATTTCGAAGTAATACTCTGATTATTGATCTTGAATACTAAAGATGTTTCAACGGTTTAATTATGATAAAGTAGGTCGAAATTATTCGACTATATTAATATAAGGTGTAATTTCTATGGTTTTTAGAATAGTTAATCTAATATCGTTAAGGGTAAAAATTATTAGTTAGAGCTGTTACCATTATTATTCATATTCGTAAAAAACTATCTATTGCATTGGTCCTCTTAGAATTCATTTAGAATTTGGTCATAATATCAACTAAGTCGAGTAAGGCTCAAAAATTTCATGTGTCAAAAAATTTATATAGCGGAAGGGAGGGGGCAAAATGGGGTACTTAAGGAAATCTTAAGTTATTGGAGACTAAAATACGCTGAATTTTATTTTTTTAAGTTATATTCTAAATAAATAACAAAAATTTTTATTTGTCACTAAAAAAATTTTTTTTCTCTTTAATTGTAGAAAATGACGTAAAAATATATTTTGGGAAACTGAAAGAGCTTTTTTAAAAAAAAAATTTTTTTACAAAATTTTTAGGGGTACCCCATTTTGCCCCCCCCCTCTCCCTCATATAATATAACGCGGCTTGTGGACATGAGAGCTCCTACAATTCTTGATAAATTTTAATGAAACTTTGTACATTTATTCCTTGGGCGAATACCTTGAATGAGTTCGAGGATGAGCAAAATAAATCGATTAGTTTAGAAATGGTAGCCAATTAAAATTTCAAAAATAGTGAAAATTGCATTTTTGGTTACGTGATCTGTGAATAACTTTTGATTAACAAGAGATGTTTATTTTGTAAAAATTCACATTAAATTACCTTTAATTTGATCTATAAAATATTTACTTGCGTATTTACTTCACAAGTTATCGAGAAAAAAAATGAAGATAATCTATTTCTGAGAAATCTACTTTCCATCTCGGTTAAGTCCGAATGGCGTTTTATTTTTTATTTACATTTTAAAGTTGGATTTTTTCCATTTTACCCCACATCTCTTTATCTAAGCTTCATTGCACGCCGGTACTCCATGATACAAAAACGACATATTTTAATAAGTTTAATTTCTAGCTTGCAAGTTCATTTGAATATCTTTATAGGTAGTGTACATACTAGCATGACCTCTCTCTTAATTTCAATATAACACGCGATATCGAATTCAAATAAAAAAATCGTTTGTTCAAATTTACTTTGTTATTCATTATTTGTGTAAGTTATCGTTTAAATACAATTCTGAAATTTTTTTCTCTTCAAATTTTGTTTTTTCACGTACTTTTTAAATTGATTAGAGTCAATATCTAATCAAAGTCATCAATCAGTCATACTTTTAAGCACACATGACCTTGTTTCACACTTATCGTTTGTAATCATTTAAACATTTACGTGTATTGATCGTATCTCAGTGCATTTTACACGACAAAAAAGCATAGCATGCTATTATAATTATCACGTAAATAATTATGACCAGTATTTTGAAGTTTAAATTGCATAGAAGTTGCAAGTCGTTCATTATTAACCATGATTGTCAGGTTTAATAAAAGTGTAATGTTGTTTTTACTGATTGTATTCATTATTTGTAAATTTGCAATTGTAAATTTAATCGTCGTACCAACAACAGAATATCGTTATGAAAATCCTAAAAATCGTGATTTGATCTATATTTTAGAGCAAATAGAACCAAAAACCTCTTCATGTGTAAATAAATTTGTGAGTGGTTTTGTAAAGCAGGAGCCATTTCGGATCACCGTCTTTCTGTCTAAAACTTGCGTCACTAATTTGTCAAACTTTTATTTATCAACAATTTTGGATGAACACCCAAAGTTTGTTCTATCGAATGATGGACACTTCTCAGATAATGAAAGGAGTTCAAGTATTTTAGTGTTAATGGATGATTATCAATGCTTAAAGAACATTTCCTACGATTTTCTTCATATATGTTCAGAAAAATGTTTCTACATTGTTTTTTTGATAAAGTACTTTGATGACAGAGCCTCTTTCATGGAAGAATCTGAAGCTCTGATTAACAGATTTTGGACCCGAAAAATAGGGAATGTAATTATTCTTGGTGAAGTGAAAGACATCGTATTATTGGTAAGAAGTCGAAATTTCAAGCCAATATTACTACGTGAACCGGCAAAGCCAGTTGAAGTAGGTACATGTGACCAATTTACAAAATGGAGTATTGTCGAGTACGTTGAGAGGTCAATAAGATTAAATAATAGTACTGTAAACGTGGGATATTTTGATCGTGAACCATATGTTAAACCACCAACCCCTGATAATGACAATCTTTCTGGATTAGAAATATCTTTGATGAAGGTGCTAGCAAGACGCTTAAAAATGTCAGTGAATTTGTCTTCGATTGAATGGGGTAATGGAACTGATTTCATAGATGAAGTTAATGAAGAGTTTGAGAGTGATCGTGCAATTGATTTTGCTATTGGTGGTATTTTGTGGAATCCAACTAAACTAACGGATTTCACAGAGCCATATGATGTTGTAGAGATTGTTTGGTTGGTACCAGTTCATGCAAATATATCATTGCAGGGTCTTATAGCGCCATTTGATACCTTAGTTTGGTACGCCATAGGAGGTGTCCTATTGTTTGCAATAATTCTTAAGTGTGGACTTTTCCATAAATTGACTTTTTTAGAGATTTTCTCTCTATTTATGGGATACTCTTGGCCTAAGCAACCGACTAAAGATTCATACCGCCTAAATTATATTTCATGGGTTATTTTTGGTTTTTTGTTAACACAATACTATTTAGCGGCATTAGCAGGGCAATTAATGGCTCAGTCGGAAGTCCGAATCAAAAGCATGGCTGATTTGATTGATTCAGGAATTTCATATGGTGGATTGAAAAGCCACTACGCGCTCCTAGGTTCTTCAGATACTGAAGATAGTGATTTTGAAGATCAAGTTATGGAGACGCTATCAAAGAATTTCGTTATTTTTGAGCACGATAATTATGAAAAATTGTTTCACGATTTAATTGACGGAGAAAACTCAAGTTTTGCGTTGGCAGTTACATTGAATATGTCAGCGATGGGTAGTAAGTTCGATCACAACAATGTTCATAAGATGGACGAAGTCTTGTCAAGTGTACCAATAACATTTGCAGTATGGAAAGGCTTGCCTTATTTAAGTGTACTTAATCGAATAATAGTAAGATTGGTTCAATCAGGAATTATTCAACATTTAGCAAGTGTTGTAGCTGTTAGCGAAAATGTCCATCATGTTCATCAAGATGATATAGCAGAAATGTTTATTGATTCCGAAGACCTTATACCTGCTTTCTTATTATTAGTGATGGGATCAACTGCAGGATTTACTTGTCTACTGTGTGAGGTTGTGGTGAGTCTATGGATGAAGAGGAAAGAAAAGTCTACAAAAAAAGGCAAGCCATTGTTAAAAATAAAAAAGAAAGAAAAAAATGGCAGTAAAAGAAAAAAAATTAGATGGGTTGAAAGTAATCCTATCTTAAAACCGAATGTTGAAGTTAGGTATACACATGGGTATAACATCCCTTGGAAAGAAGTTTAAGTTAGTGACAGGAAAAGAAAAATCAATTAAAATCATATTTCTTCGGAGTTAAAAAGTAAGCTAGATAGAACACAAAAAAAAAAACTCTGTTATATTTACTATTCCGAGTATCAGCAGTTTCTAGTTGATGTCTTGAAATAATACCACGTTTAAATATGTTGAGATGAAATATTTGTCAAATGAGATTAAGTTTTAAAAATGTTGGACTTGATAAGAATTATTAAAGTGAAACTTATTTAATGCCGTGTGTAAAATATTAAAACATTATGAAAAATTAAGATCGCTGGTGCTATGGTAACTATTTTTGTGATAAACCTTGTTATAGAAATTGTTACATTATGAAAATTACTTATGGGGTAACTGTTTCTATAGTAACTATAACTATTCATACTAAAAAAAATATATAAATGATAAAAAAAAAGTATAGTACACTCGAAAAAAAATTTTTTCCTGTAAGTATACTAAGTATTATCCAGCGAGTTTTCTAATAGTCATAATATGTATTGTAATTATCAAAATACCACACGGAGAAAATTAAATGATAAGGGTTATCATCCTAAATTTGTAGTTCCAATCCATCTAGGATGATTAAAACATTTTTTAATGTAAGGATAGTTAGTGCTATTATTTTTTTGTGATAGCAGTTACCATTTTTTTTAGTAACAGTTACTATCAGGATGAAAATATTTATTATCAAAGATATTAATTAATATTATTGAATTCTATGAAAAAATTGATCAAAAATTCAATAATTTTTGAGTACACGGTAAGAAAATTGAAGAAAATATATATAATTTATTTATATATATATTATATATATGTATATATGAAAAATATAGCAAAATTTATCCCATAAATTTATAGGAATAATACCCATATTTTTCTCTCAGTATATATTTATGTCTTTACCCGTAGTTTTTAAACGCTGATGTTTAAATTCTACTTACTACCTTAGATAATAGCTGTTATAATTCCTGATGGTAACTGTTACCATCAGAATTTATAAATATAACCATTTAGGATGATAATCGTAATTAACTATAGTTAACATACAGGATTGTAACAGTTATTATAAATATAGTAAATGCTACCATATCGATGATTTCTATAATCATCTAGATAGTATTCACTAAGATCAGGTTGATGGTAAAATTTTTTACCATATCTAGATAGTAACTGCTATTATTTAATTTTCTCCGTGTAGTTTAAAAAAATATACGTAGCGTATACTTGCTATGAATAAAAAAATATAATTGGGAGGATGTATTATAATTATTTGGTAAGTACATTTGATAAATAAAAAAAATATACCGGAAATGGTTTCGATATACACTCACTAAACTATATAGCAGGTATACACTACATATATTTTTTTAAACTTCTATTACGTTTTTTATCAGTTATACGATATATATTTCACGTATAATGACATTACTTTAAGTGTATATTTTGAATATATGAAAATCGGCCAAAAGTTATGTAAATGAAATATATTTCAATTGTATATTTTTTATAAATAATACATATTTTCGTGTATTTCGCTTATATTTGACTTATGTTTTTTTCTTATTTCATGTATACATCATTCATATCTGAAAATATATTTTCAATATATTTGACATACAAATTTTTCCCACGGGGGTTAGTACAACTTGAAATATTTTGTTAATGCAACTAATGGATTTCTTGCTATAACTATACTCATTTGTTACCACAGCATATTTTTCAGTCATCCCGTCTTTTGTTATTTCAACAAAATCGTTTTTATGCGTGCATAAGTTTGGTTTAATTATCATAATCATTATGCTCGTACAGATGCATGTGAATGTGCATATTCGTCAGTAAAACTTCCATAACTTTTTAATGAAGTATCCGATTGTTAAAAAAACTGAAAGTTATGTAAAATAATTTTTTACATATTTTATAACCCAGCTGATTTTTTACAAAGACAGTTTGAACATGATAAACTAACATCCTCATAAGAGTCTCAAAAAAAAGGAATCCTCAGTTTTTTCGTGCCACCCCAATATATATCGTATATACTCTCGAAATTAGTAAATGGGTTAAGAGTTTTGCGGACTTTCTACGCTAGAAGGTTGGCTTCCAACCACTCTAGAGCATGATTTCGAGACTTCATGGCACCGTTTCTCCAGACTCTGTGACTGGGATAACTATTGAATCTCTTTATAGCTCCATGACGTTATCCCTACCATGAAATCATATATTCACACATATACTATGAAATCACATTATACAAATACAGTAAATGAAATATTTCTATGAATTTTATCAATTTGAATAAAATAACTAATTTATAAAATCTCTTTTGAGAAATAATAGTTGATACGCTTTTAAAATCTGGAAGCACATTTATTAAAATAATTTTTATTTTGAATATTTAATTTTGACCCTTTACATTCCTTACAATGCAAACTATCACACCAAGAAAAAAGAAAGGTCAAAAACTAGATTTTTTTTTCGTGAATTGCTATAATTTCCATAACGTATAAAGAAGACATATAATTTATTGTGACTTTGTGAATAATTTATGCATACATTTAAATGAATATTGTAATTTTTTTGAAATATTTTCTTGGATAATATGAATGATATCAGCTGCCACCCTTCTGAGGTCACCGTCAACGGAGTTGTTCATGTATACTTTAGAAGCCACCGTTTTCATCTGAAATCAATAGGTTTCGAATTCACTTAAAGAATTTATTTTTTCTTTATGCAAACTTAACTTCTCCTTAGAAAAATTGAAAATTTATTTATTATTTAGAGGTGTTTATTTACAAAAGAGCATATACACTTTTACGGTTTTTTTTATAACAATTTTTTGTAATGAAAAAGTACTTTACACATAAATATAACATTGAATTGACATGTAGTATTGACAAGTACTCTCTCGATATTATTGTGGCATGCAGGAATTTTGTCATAATTAATTTAGCTGCAAGCAAAACCACATTAAACGCTTTAAATTTAAAATTATACGGAGCATGAAATACACAATAGAAATAGCGATAAATTTATGAAATAAAAACAATTAAATCATGACAGTAATAAAATAGACTGAACCACTCATCAATGCATTCATAATTTTAGCACTATAGAATATTCCTTCGTCGTTAAATTCTCTATTTTGCAGCTGGCAATACTTTTTCGAGCTTTTCTAGTCTCTACGACTTCCAAGGTGCAGCGTTTATTTTGTCAGCTCACGTGTTGACTATCGATTTCGTGCACGTAACTGAAGTTATCGTCACCAACTACAGTATTCAGCTCGTTTGTCGTAAATAAAATGATTCAATTGATTTCCTCTGATTAAGCGGCCAAATATGCAGCGACCTCGATTATTTCCAACAATCAAATGGAAACTTTGTTTGCATTCTCTATGAAGTAGCTGAAAGTTTTCCATTCAAAAATTTGAGAAATTTAACAAAGTTAAAATTTTTGGACTCAATTTTTACATCGCAAAAATTCTGCAATCGGTTGACCTTGAAGGTAATCTTTTAAACTTCCCGCTTATTTTCAAGCACAAAACTCAAATTTATATTGAATTTAAATGATTTAAATTTTAAATACGTATCTTTAGGTTCAAAAAAGTGTCTCCGATGTTTGGAGTTGATTAATCAAATACTTTAAAAGTTATTTAGATGAAATTTGAAAAAACTTTTTTTTAGTTATTTTTGGAATATCTCTGAAACAAGTCGATCGGTTGACTCCAAAATCTAATCAGATCGAAGTCTCGAAGAACACTTTTGAAAGCCGTGTCGCTTATCTCGTTCGTTGATTCGTCCCAAGATATGGGATGAAATTTTATTACACTCACATGGGCGTACAGTCGGGAATAGTCGAAACTGTGTTCTAGGACCTCAAAACGTAAGATCTGATGAAAACTTACACACTGATAGAAGGATTTGTTTATATTTATTAAGCTTTAATAACTGATTTTTTAGCGTTATAGGATTTAATAAATATTTGGTAATGGTTAATGAATATTTGTTAACTGTTAACAAATATTTATTTGAAATAAAAAGCAAAAATAGCAATTTTCTTTTGACACTTTTTATAACCCTATAGCTGGATGGAATATATGATAATAATTCAATTCACGAAATAAATTAACGTTTTTAATATTTAAAAATATAAACAATAATTATGGGCTGTGATAGAATTTAGTATTTTATAATAAACATTATTATAATGTTAAATAGGGGAAAGTAGCCTAAAGCGGATATCTCGCCCAAAGCGGGTAGGTGCTGTTTTGTTGTGACATTGTGTGCGAATGTCAAAGTATACATTTGTAATGATCATGAAAACACTTCTGAGTATTTGAAAGTTTTGATTGGATATTCAAGTTTTGAAAAAAAGTAATAAAATACAAAATAAAGAAATTGCTAAATTTGTTAAAATTACGAATGGAATGTGTCATCAGATGATTCGAACATGATTACACTTATGATAATATTGATGAAACCATATTATTTTGTTACTATTTAACTCTAAAGGACGATACAAGTTCGGACGGTTCCTTTTTTAGTTTTGATTTTACAATTGCTTAGCAAATGAATAATAGTTTAAAAAAACTAAAAAACACGCTTTTTATAGAAAACCGAACTAAAAAAATAGAAAATAAGTTTTAATAAATTTAAATTAAGAATAATGTTAAAAATTTCAATAAATGTAATTAATAATAGTGTAAATAAAAAAAAAATGTATTTTATTTTAAAAAAACGCGGGGTGCC
>JZSA01003412.1:0-25646 GCA_000956155.1 Cotesia vestalis | reverse complement strand
TGAATTCACTCTGAGATTACTCTGAATTCACTCTGGGATCACTCTGGATTCGATGTGATTAGACTCTGGAAAAAAGGCACAAAACCACTCTGAATCCACACTGGTTTCAATATGAATTCACTCTGACTCTGAATACAGAGTGATTCCAGAGTGAGGTGAAGGTTGCAAGGGTTAAGTCACAACGTCCATCTTACGGTAAGAATTTTTTCAAATACGAATAATATTCGTTAGTAAGTCGAAGAAAAACTAAAACTTCTCGGCCTTCTTCGTTAGCTTACCCGCTTTAGGTCACTCTTCCGTAAATAATGCAAATAATTTATAAATTTGATTTTTGTTGATAAGCAATCTTCATATTATGTGACTTTGCAAGCGAAACAAATTCACGCATCAAAATATTTATTAACTATTCATAAATGTACTTTTTTTCAAAATAAATATTTATTAAATGTTAAAAAAAAAAAGTTTATTAAAATTTAATTAATTAAATAATTGTCTCCAAATAAATTAAATTATTAATCGTTAATAAATCTTTTCATCAGTGCATTCTTAAAAATCGGACCAAAATCGATAACTTGTTACTTTCAATTATTATTAATTTTCAAAGCGGGAAGTTAAAGACGTTTCATACGAGTTGAAGTGAGAATTTTGTTTTTAAAAAAATGTTTTTATTGTATTTTGATGAAAAAATCTAGATCTTGAATCTAAAATATAAAGTTCTTTACAAAAACCAAAATTATTATTCGTTTTCAAGAAATATTCTTGGATAAAGAAGTTGATTGTATTGACTGAAAATAATATTCTTGGACCAAGATAACAAGATGTAATCCAAGAAGATTTGAAGCAAGACAACTGTTAACTTCACGACGAAGTTCTAATTTTTTTTTCGTATATTTATCCATTTTATGAGTGAATATTTTAATATTAGTTAAGGAATTAAATTTAACTTTATATCGCATTTTAATTAGACAACTCGTTTGAAAGTTATAAAAAGCTTACACACACAATTTCTTGACAATTTTAAAGTTAAATATTTCCTCCTAATCAAATAAAAGTACCACTAAAAATAAACTTGAGAATTTAATCTGCAATTGATTTTTTGAAATATTAGTGACTGGAGTGACCTAGTGACCAGGGCAACCAGACGCTCTCTTTTTACTTTGCATTTAGTTATTACATTTTACAGTCCGTTTAATTCAGTTTACTGCTATTTATTCACCGTACTCCTACGAACATATTTAACATTTATTTTTTCTAATTTAAATGAATGTATTTTAAAATGAAATTCTGCGATCAAAGTCGACTTCAGTACATCTAAAAAATTATTTTCTGGGAATATCGAAATAAATATGGTAAGCAATGATAAATCATAGGTCATAAATTGTAAAAGTGTCAATAAACAATTAAACTGAACTCACCGTCTGAAATCACGACTCCAACAAGCGTAGATAACAGGATTCATCCCGCTGTTAATCCACCCCAACCATGTGACTGCAGCGGAAACAATTTCCTCGTTCCAAATACACCTTGCACAGAATCCAGACAGTAGATTAACCACTAAAAATGGCAACCAACAGACGATAAATACGCCCATAACTATTCCAAGGGTTTTAGCAGCTTTTTTTTCCTTTGCAAATTTAGCTAATTTACGTGATAACGAAAAATTTTTTCCCAGATTTTGTTTATTGTTCAATCTTGTTGACGGCATACGTGAAAGTCCATTATTATGTAAAGTAAGTGGTTCTTCCATGTCCTGGATCTCTTCTGGAGTACTTGATGCCGTACGAAACAAATGCCTTGCATCAGTATTCGTAGCACCTCCCCTATGTATTCGTAAAGTAAGTTCTAATTCACCTGACGCCATCATTACTTGTTTTGTACCAAGTTTCAAACTACGTGTTTGGATCACAGCAGCTCGATAAATACGGTAATAAGTAAACACCATTACAAACAATGGCAAATAAAAACTGATTGTCGATGAAAATATCAAATACCCTAAATTTTCTGTAAACGGGCATTTGTCCTTCGGGACTATTTCAGTACGGACTGCACGCCACCAGGCTATGGCCGGGAACGATATTGCACTCGAACAAACCCATACAATTGCTATCAATATTGCGGCACGTCTACGGCTCATACGCATTGGATAGGTAAACGGATCAGTTATTGCCCAATAACGATCTAAGCTAATAACACACAGATTCAAAATTGACGCTGTTGAAAATAATACATCCAATGAACGCCACACGTCACACCAATCTGTGGTGAATAACCAGCGATTCTCTAATACTTCATATATTGCACTGAATGGCATCACAACTAATCCAACTAGACAGTCGGCAAACGCTAAGGATGTCACAAAATAATTTGTCGCTGTATGTAAATAACGTTCACGAAATACTGCTAGTATCACTAAACCATTCCCGAAAATCGTCGCCATTGAAAATAATATCAGTATTACGGCCATTATAGCACGATCACTTGCTAAATCCCATAAGTCATCAGATGTTCGATTCCCATTATAAGTTGAATTGTAATCCGTATAATTGAAATCACGAGTCATTATTGACTCATTCCAGAAAAATATTCCAGTTTCGTTCCTCATAACTAGAGATTTCTTTTTCATTTAAGAATCTACGTTTTTCAGGTTGGTAGACCTGTATTTGTATTAATTTTAAGTAGTTGATTTTTTTCCACCATTTTGATAGCTTTTCAGAATCCGTCAACTCTACAGAAGGTGATACTTGGATATCTGAAACAGAAAGAACAGAAATTACAAAACGTTTCAAAATTTGGATGTTGTTTTTGGTATTTTATTCGAATTAAATTAGATATCAATTGAGATAAAACGGATCAGTTTTCATAATCAGAGCTTCGCGCTTAAAATATGCAAAATTGAATACCTAAAAATTTACACATCATAATGCTCATTGAGTTTTTGATAATTTAAAATTTTCTACCGAACCAATCAACCGATTTTTATGGGGCTTGCGACAATCAGCGTATTTTTTTTAGGTTGGGTCGATAAGATATTCAAGAAATTTTCAGTGCAGCAGCTTGAGAATAATTTTAAGGAGCTATTTTATTTTTTTTTATTTTTTAGATTTTTCAAAATTTACTGTGCTGAATTGTACACAGAAAAAAAAAAATTTCTTGAACCAAGAAAATTATAAGGAAGACCGAAGTTATTTTGGAGCAAGAACAAATTTTCTTGGCTAAAAAAAATTTAACTTCAAGAAATTTTCAATCTTCCTTAAGGTTTTCTTGATTTAAGAAACTTTACGCTTGACTCAAAACTTTCTTTCTTTCTGTGTATCAAATTCTAGAGTAATCTAAGGAATAAGAACCTTATGATTAATTGTGTACCGCGTTTCGATAAGTCGAGTAATTCACAAGTTATGAGAGATTTACTCACTCATATCCTTCTAGATAGTCAGCCCTAATAGCAGTCTAGCACAAGAATCGTGATGAAGTATCTGTATATAGATTTTTACAATTCTTGGACAAGAAACTTACGGTAGGTCATTCTTCAAAAATCATCGAAGGATTGCTGTAGATATTTGACCATGATTCTTAGGTAAGGCTAGGGTCAAAATTCGTCCGAAAAATGGCCAAAAATAGTGAAGCTCCCCACCACGACTTTTTGAGTCTCAGTCATGACGGCAGAAATTCTCATTTTTACTTTATTACAATAAGTATGGCTGAAATTTTTTTACCAAAAATCTGGACAAATTTTGACAACAGATTTGTCACTAAACTTGACCAAATACCACTCCAGATTCTGTTTTAAAAATCTTGCCCGAGTCTGTCGCCAGTCTAGACAAATATTCTTGGTTAACTGTCTGGCTCAAGAATCTTATACATGGTAGAATAGTTCCCTAGTACCTCGAAACGTAAAGATAGAATCAAAACTCGATTTTTGAAAATTGGAGCTAAAACAATAACTTCTCAAATTTTTAATATTATCGATTTTCGTAACGGGAAGTAAAAAATTCTACCTAAATCTAAATTTTTAAATCTAAAAGTTATATTCCCGAGTTCAGAATGCTTGAAAAATCATTACTATACAAAACCTTAAACTTAAAACGTAGAAAAACTTACTTATTAGCTTAAAAACAATGAAACATCGAGGATAGATACTACGGGGTCAATGATTTTATCAATTTCTCGTTCAAAAAGTAAAATATTTAGAAATTACGGTGATAACAAAAAAAATCAAGAACAATAAGAAGAAAAGAACGAGAGAGAGAGAGAGAGAAAGAGAGTAAAAGAGAAAGAGAGTAAGAGCAGGAGAGAGAATATAGTCTATGACCACAGGTTTGGAGAGGGTGACCCTTTCAACCGTGATCCGGGTAAATGTTTACCGCTACTTGATCAAAGCGAATTCGATTTGACAGGCCTAGCTACTGAACTACAAGTAGCTGGCTAGTATCGCTTCACACTTCTATGTTATACAAGAGCACTTTACATGACAGTCTCAATATTCGCCTTGAATTGCCATAGTTTTACGAAAAACAAGCGGTTTAGAGCTTACAATTTCATAAAGCGCTCATCAGTATCTTAAATATTTTGATATGGATGCCAAACATATTTGTAAACTAAATTCATTAATTATAAAACTATTTGTTGTAGTAATATTGATTGTATAAAGATGAATTGTGTAACACGTAGTCCATCAATTGCTGAATAGCCTGATCAATAAACACACATAGTATAGCTCATTTCATAAAAGTTGAGTTAATACTGCACTTGCTGTCTTAAATTTTATTACTATTCAAGTAATCCAAGAAGAGTTTTTAGAATAAAGATATTACTTATGGAAGGTAAAATTTGATGGACTTCAAAAAGAGGAGCTCTAAGATGGTTGAATTCATTTTTTAAGGTTGCATTACAATCACACTCGCTTTGCTCATGCTACGAATGTTTGGGCAGGCAACAAAACATACTAACAAAAATTTGAAATCCCAAAAATAAAAATGAAACGAGACAGAAAAAAAATTTTAAAACAAAGTGAGTGTCTAAAACAATTGAAAAACAATAATTAAAAATAACCGCGCAAACATGAGCTGCTTGGATGGATTAGTAAAAATTTCCTTAAGTAATTATAAACTTAGAGAGTGCTGGAACGTTGTTTTATTGCTTATAAAAATTTAATTAATTAACGTACTTTCGACCGGTAATGAAAAATATAGTACACTGATAGAAAGGTTAGTTTGACTCAAAAGAAAAAATTTTATAATAAGGAAAGCAATAAATTTCTTCAGTCAAAGGAAAAAATTCTTGGCTTAAAAAAAAAATTCTTGGCTCAAGAATTTCTTCTCTTGTCCCAAAAAATTTATTATTTTCTTTTTAGTAGTCGTGGTTCAAGAATTTTTGACTTGAGTGAAAGTAACCTCTATACCATCTACACCAGCAAAAGTTTTAAAGCTCTACCTTACGCAACCTGATGCGCATGCCCAAGACGAAGTCGAAGTAGAAATTCAAGTTATGGCCCTTGTAATGTAATATACCATGTACCATGTCACTCAATAATAGTAAATTGTTAAAAATGAACAAATATTAATTAATGTAGTACTAAGATAGCATCATACAATTTTACACTGATAAAAGAATTTGTTTATATTTAATGAGCTTTATTAACTGTTAATAAATGATTTTTTAACATCATAGGATTTAATAAATATTATTAACAGTTAATTTATAAGCAATCTTCATATCATGTGACATTGGAAGCGAAACAAATCCACTCAACAAAATATTTATTAACTATTAATAAATGTACTTTTTTCCCAAATAAATATTTGTTAAATGTTAAAAAAAATTTATTAAAATTCAATAAATTAAATAATTGTCTTAAAATGAATTAAATTATTAATATTTAATAAATCCTTCTATCAGTGTAGATTTTAAAACTTTCTCTGATTTTATTTTTCCGATAAAAACGTTTTTCTAATTTTTTTATCTTAAAACTCAACCATAAAAAAGTTACTACTTGATCAACGTTATTTTTATTTTCTAAGTGTTTAGATGTAATTAGTAGGCACGTTAGCTTATGTACATTGACTAAGCTGAATATATGAATATTCTAAAAGCCAAAATTCGTGATGAATACCAAAGCGATCAACATAGTAATACTGTATCACCTGCAACAGTCAGTTAAGCTCTATTGTGAACGACTTAAATTTCACACTCTGAGTTCAGTATATCCCAGGGTTTGTGTGTCAAGAGCCAGTTGGTTCGTGAATCGTGTTTGTTATTCCAGTGTCAACAGCAGCTGTAGCTTAATCCAACTCGAAGTGTTGTACCTCTTAAATGATACGAGACCAACATGCTTATTTCTTATTTAGAATCTTGAATAATTAAGTCTGATCATCATCATACCGATGTAAACTTCCGTTCAGAATATCGTAAATTTTTCAATTTAGGAACTTACTAAGGTACCGGTGGGTAATAAAGCCTAGCCAAGGGAGATTTTGAAAAAAATCGAAAATATTGCATTTAATTATTGCAGTGTATCATTAATTTTTAAATTAATACATTAGCCATAAAACATAATGGCGTAATGGCCATTTTCACCATAAACAAACACAAAATTAAATTTTTTCAAAAACCTTGCGAATAGGCCTTATTTTATTAAGGTAGGGTAATAAGGCCTGCGGGTTATACATACTGGAAATAGTTATACTATACTTGATAAAATTGGTATTTCAGATCAATCATCACTTAAATTGAGCAACAATACTTTTTAAGATGTTGATAAAAATTAGAACAACGATTTTAAATGATTAAATATAAAACTATAAAAAATGTTTACCATTTACTCAAATCGTTTTTTAGGAATTCTTCTGCGCTACTTTAATATATGACGGATGATGAAATATAGAAGACAAGGAACGTTGTATCGGGACTCTATAAACTTGTAGCGACATTTCTATGCTAGACGCTTCTACTAGAGAAGTCTTTAGCGGAAGCGGTTATTTTAAATAGCATTTCTATCACTTAGGCCTTATTATCCGATTTGACCAAGTAATTTTTCTGGTTATACTGCCCCAAATTACACTGGATATAATCCGAAAAAATATCCCGTATAATTTGAATTATATTCAGTAGAATCTTGAATTATATCATTTTTTCAAAAGTTGTGATATTCAACTTTTTTTTTTATTTCTAAATTTTTTTGAAAATTTCTAAAATATTTTAAATTTGTGATGATTAATTTTTTTTTAAATTGTTCATTTTTTTATGTATTTTTCCAAAATGTAATGCAATGCATGGATAGAAAATATTTAAAAATCATTAAAGTACAATTTTTCCGATAAATTGGGGTTGAAAAATTTTTGGTAAATATTGTCAAGTGGGGTCATCATTTTAATTTTCATATTTTTTAATAAAATTTCTATTCGATTTTATTGATATGTTAAAAAAAAAAAATTGATTACCACAATTTTCACAAATTTTAGAAATTTTTAAAAAAATTTAGAAATTAAAAAAGAAAAAAGTTGAATATCACAATTTTTGAAAAAATTATATAATCCAAGATTCTACTGAGTATAATTCAAATTATACAAGATATTTTTTCGGATTATATCCAGTGTAATTTGGGGCAGTATAACCAGAAAAATTACTTGGTCAAATCGGAGATTACACTGAGTATAATACAAAAATAATTCACTATAATTTGGATTATATTTGATATTATCTGAAATTTTTTTTTACCACAGATTACACTGAGTATAATATGGGAGAATATGCAGTGTAATTTTGTTTTATCCGTGTAGATGCTTTTACCAGAGAAGTCTTTAGCGGAAGCGGTTATTTTAAATAACATTCCTATCACTTAGGCCTTATTACTCGACAGGCCTTATTACCCGCGGGTATCTTATATTACAACGAATTCCAAATTTCCCTATCAAAAAAATCCACATGAGTTTATATGGAAATCTAAATAGGAAAGTATGTATTCGTATAGGAATCCTCATAGGAATCTGTGGATACATAGATTCCTATGAGGGAAATCCACATAGGAAATATGAATTTCTATAGGAATCTACATGGGAACCTGTGGGTTTATGGATTTCTACATGGGAAATTCAGATCGGAAGCATGGATTCCTTTAGTAAATTTATATTAGTGGAATAAACAGAGAAATGTACCTTGTAAGAACGTGACTCAGGCCAGTGAGTAGCGTCGAAAGCTGTCAACCATAAGGTACCGGGTTCAAGTCTATCAGACACGAGCAGTTTTTTTATTAGATAAAATTACAAAATCCGTTTTTCAGAATTAATCTCAATTAATAATTAATTAATAGCAATTACTTCATTATTATTTAAAATTTTTTAAATAACTTTTTTTTCGCCTGATTAATATGGAAATCTATGTAGGATCCTACCTGGGATTCCTATATAGGAAACCATATGGAAATCCAGGCTGGTTTCCCATATGGACTTTTTTTATTGGATTGTATTACTTAGTGAAAATTTTTAAAACGTATAAAATAGTATTTTATTTTATCAACAGGTAGCTTATCTAATAGAAAAAATTCTTTTCAAATGATTTAATGGAGATATTTATGAATCAATACTTTTCAAGCTACAGATTATCGCTTGATCATGTTACTTCTATTTGACTTCAGAAAAGCTTTGACTAAGTTAATACGAAAATCATATTGACTGCATAGATTGAATCAGAGATGAGCGAATCTTATTTAAATCATTTAGTTAAACTCAATTCGATATTTAAGTTAAATAGCGCTGAAAAAAAAGTTTTCTTCTCGGCACCGAAATCACACGGAAATAAAATTGAACGAATTTTTACAATTTGACTATCGTAATTTTTACTAAATAAAATAGTAACGGTGGTCACTATCCTTTCCATCTATTAATTTTTACAATCTATAAATCGTAATCTATATATAATTTATATGTATATAAATATTAAATAATATACAACTTATGTGGAATTACTCATATATTTATCACAAATCTCGCTCATTGATAATTGTATCGTTATGTTTATAAGCTGTATCTCTGTAAACAACTTAGAATGCAACAAGCAATAAATATAGCTATTTGTTTTATTTTTGATCTCAAACAAGATAAGCCTATAACTCCCTATTGTCGATAACTGGGGTAGCTTTCCATCAAATATCGCAGAATCTACTTGTACTATATAGCTTGTTATTTTTATAAATTGTCAGATATTGGAAAACCCAGTTATTGACGTGCCTTGTTTACAGAAGAATCTGAGGCTAGACGATCAAACACATTAGTATCAAAAAAGAATACTATTTTCGAACTACCCAATTTTGCTATTGTCTATCTTGAGCACTTACTTTCAGAAACCTTGATACGGTCGTGGGAAGAATTATTAAGTGAGATCGTAACTTGGATAGTATTGAGATATTAAATAATAAAGTTTTCGTTTATTCGTTAAATTTAAATCATTAACTTTTATTCATAGGTGCAAAAGAGCTAGTTAAAGTAAATGAAATTTTCTGTTATGCGCAAATAGGATATAGTAAATATGCATTGAACCTAGTTCTGAACTTATACATAGGCTGAACCTAAAGTAGAAAATTAGCTTAATACTTTTGTAAGAAAATTATACTTATAATTTATAGCCATTTATGCGTAATTGTAGCTCGTAGAAATCAAGTTAAGCTCAAGTTTAATCTGGAGTTGCTATTATATCACGTACTTATTAATATTCGAAAACTCATCAAAGTTTTTGTAATTTGAAGTTTTGAATTGATATTGATCCTGTTTCTTGGCGTAAGAAGGATTGTCCCATCAGCTAATTAAATATCAAAATTTTAGTTTCTTTCACGGAAAGAAAATTATGGAAAATATTCTTATAATTGAGAAGCTGATTTTTAAAAAGGTATCTTTTCATATTTTAAAAAAGCAGTTTTTTTAACTTTTTAATATTAATTACCTCAAGAATTAGAAAGATTTTGGACTAAAAATCGAATTGTAGCTTCATAACCGATAGCACTTTGTAGCTAAATTAAACAAGTTCAATAAAAATATTTATAATTGAAGATAAACAGTTTTTTTGTCTCGATTAATCAAAAATGAAAAGATATCCTTTTGAAACTCAGCTCCTCAATTGGTAGGAATGGTTCCCATTATGGTTATAGGAATCATTCCTCGAATATTATATAAATGGTTCTAATAATGGTGTGGAAATAGTTGCCAGAATAGTATAGGAATAATTCCTATTATATTATAGGAATTATTCCATAATAGTATGGGAATTATTATTATACAGTGTCAAACAAATATTTCTTTCCAGAATAGTGAAAAAATTCTCTCGAGGATTGAATGGATCTTTTAGACAAAAAGTGTATAGTAGAAATCTTTTCTACATTATTTTCTAAAACAATATTCTCATAATATTATGGAAATATTTTCCATAACAGCATGGAAACTATTCTTATATTATTATGAGAACGATTCCTATAATATTATAGGAATAGTTTAAATACCAACGTGGTAACCATTCCCATAATTATTAATAATAATTATTCCTATAATTTGTTAGGTTCATTCCTTTATATTGTGGGCATCATTCCCATAGTAGTATAGGAACCGTTCGTATCAATTATAGAAATGATTCCTATGATTATAGAAATCATTTTTATAATATTATAGATAACATTCCTACAATTATAGAAAAATTTCCTAAAAATATGGTAACTGTTCTCATAATTTATGGTTGTAGTTTTTATAATGGCATAGGAAAAAATCCCGTAAAATTATGGGAATAGTTTCCATATTTTTGTTTCCGTATACTGAGTATTTGGGGTGGATCTTTCAATTTTACCATGAAAAATTGTATATTACACTTCTTGGGAAGGAAAATAAGAAAAGCCTCACATCACATGTAATTGTTGACTGAGGTGAAGCCGAGGACAACAAACATGTGATCTGAGGTTTTTATTTTGTCCGACAAGAGCAGAAAGCGGCAACTTTCGTCCCTCTGATCCGGGCGAGAAACGACACTTTTTCTCTCCGACTAGCGGGACAAAGTTCCAACTAGTCAAAGTAGATCTCTTCTTTTTCAACTGGCGTCAGAGCTATAATTGGACTCTAGCATTGGTAAATTCAGCTTTGGCGGACCTATATTGTTCTATGCTTGAATCAAGACTGGGTGACCTAGCATAGGCCATTGCAATGAATTTTCCAAACTTAGGCCAAGACTAGGTAATCCATTCTCAGCCATTCAATAACAACTCGAGCTTGGGCTAAGACTGGGGAGCCAAACCTTGCCTCTTCAATGGTAACCTATACTTGAAACAACATGAGGTAAACTATTTTTGGCACTTTAATGAAAAGCCAAGCTTGGGTCAAAACCGAGTAACCCTGCTTTTGTTCATTTGTCCATTCATTATTCATACATCAGTCAGGTTTGAGTTATCTTATTTAAAGTAATTAGTGTTAACCATAAATTTTAACTCAAACCCATAATCCTTTAGAGATGTAATTTTGATTGTCTAATTCCTTAACTTGTAGATGTTAAATAATAATCATTTGTCGCTCCGTGCTGAAATGGGTTTTCTCTGTGGTTTCCCCATGTCACTATTCCAAGAGCCTAGGAAGAAGTGAGGAATAGGGCGAATGCAGTACAGAAAGCACAAGTCAGTCCACAGCTGCAAAAACAATATATGCGGAGAGAAAAAGTCTAGTCGGGAAGCCCTGATATAACCGTATTAAGGTTATATATATATATATATATATACTTGATAATTAGAGTCAACAAAAAGTGGAGAGCATGAAAGGTTAATACCCTGAAAAAAAAATCCATATGAGAATCCAGCCTGGATTCCAATACGATATTTTCGGATAGATTCCCATATGGTTTCCCATATAGGAATCCAGGGTAAGATCCTACATAGATTTCTGTATTAATCAGGCGAAAAAAAATTTATTTAAAAATTAAAAGTAATTATGAAATAATTGCTATTAATTAATTATTAATTGAAGTTGATTCTGAGAAACGGATTTTGCAATTTTATCTAATGAAAAAACTGTCCGCGTCTGATGGACTTGAACCCGGTACCTCATGGTTGACAGTCTTCTACGCTAATCACTGGCCTAAGTCACGTTCTTATTCCATACCTTACTCCCGTTCTTTTCCTTACTCTCTACCTTACTCTTAAAAATTTAGATCCTTTTATACCTCACAACTTTTGCATCTCTCATAAAACTATTTGACTTAACTAAGAAGATTAACATTACTTATGTTTCTGACACTATACATGTGAAATTTTTTCTATATGACTCTTGGCAGGATCTATTTAGTATAGCCAGCTAAGAAATATTAATATTATTTATTATAATTATTTCACAGTTTTTTTATTGTATTTTTTATTCCGTAAGAACATTACATGTAACTATTGTTTGTGATAAATAAAAATTAAACTTTTCAAAAAAAAAAGTCACGTTTTTATAAGGTCTATGTTTATTTCAGTTATATAAATTCACAACAGGAATCCATACTTCCTATGTGGATTTCCCATGTAGGAATCCACGAACCCATAGGTTCCTATATGGATTCCTATAGAAATTCATATTTCCTATATGGATTCCTTTACGAATCCATACTTTCCTATGTGGATTACCATATAAACTTATGTGGATTTTTTTGATAGGTTATTAATTAATTCATAAATATTCTTTTGCAAATAATAAAATTGGAAATTTATAAGTTCAAAAAATGATTAAAAATATGTAATATCGATGTGTTCTTAAAAAATTACAATAAAATAGCTTATCACAATGATGGTACGGAATTCTTAGTGAGGGCAAGTGCTATTTTCACTTTAATGCTCTAATTAGCGAATGTCGTTTCTAAATTAAGTTCCGAATGCCCTAAATTTGCATTCTTCTGGAGAAACATATTTTTGTCTCGGTTCAAAATTAAATCTCTTATTCTAAAGTGAATAAATTTTTGACCCAAGATAAAAATTATTTGATTCAAGACTAAATATTTTCGACGAAGACTAAAAAAAGTTGGCTCAAAAATTTTCTGCTTTTTCTTGAAAAAATTTTTTTAATGAATCCGTGACTTTTTGTTTTTTTATTTAACTCGGAAGCAGAATAATTTTGAGTCAAATGTACCAAATTGAAGGCAACATTTTCTTGGTTCAAAATAACCGTTTTTTCTGTCTAAAAAAAAAAAATTTATTGATGGCTGGTAAAATAATCGTGGATAAGATGCGGAAATTCAATCGTTGAACTGTTTAACTCTTTTTACCTCATTCAGTTTTTTTCTTCTTTAAATAAACGAGTAAAAATAAAGAAAGTAAAAAGGAACCGTGACGTCATAACTGCAACGCAAGCAATGATTTGTTAGTGTTGAGAAATACGTAACGGCCTCCAGTACAAACTATAAACTCCATCTAGTTATTATATACCTCAGTACTATATATAAAGTACAGAAAATCTATACACATGAGGGTGAGTGAATAGGTGATCCATAAGAGGCAAGTTCAACGTCGCCCTCGGTATACATCGAATATCGGTCAAGCGTGTTCTCAATGTTTCTCTCTACACTTCTCTTGTTTTTAAACTATAATCGTCAACCTTCATTTCTCTATCTTTCTCTTACACTTTAGTATCCTCTCTTTGTCTATTTACCTATCTTCTTGTTATATCTCTCGCAAGCACATATACATCCTAGCTTTATCTCGTGACCAGTCTGGCAATAAGTAAGTAATATCAACCTGTAAATAGCGTCTGCTTTACTTTGAAAAAACACCATAAATATCTCTACTGCGTGACCTTGAACGTTTAATGCTGATAAATTATCCACGCCATTTTCGTTTATACAATGTCTTTTATTTATGGTATTTTGTTTTTAATCATTATCATTAGATATTGATCAAACAAGTATAACAGATAATTATAAAATTCTAGCATTTATTCGAATCAAATAGAATACAATTAAAAGTTCCAGAAAATATAGTGGTTTGCACTACACGGAGAAAATTAAATGATAAGGGTTATTATACTAAATTTGTATCTCCAATCATCTAGGATGATTAAAACATTTTTAAATAGAAAGATGGTTAGTGCCATTATTTTTTTGTGATAGCAGTTACCATTTTTTTTAGTAACAGTTACAATCAGGATGATAACAGTCACTATCAGGATGGTTATATTTACTATCAGGATGATAATATTCACTATCAAAGATAGTAATTAATATTATTGAATTCTATGAAAAAATTTGATCAAAAATTCAATAATTTTCAAACACACGGAAAGAAAATATATTTACATATATTATATATATGTATATATGAAAAATATCTAAAAAAATGCATGTGGGTACTCAAATGAAAGCTCTTGATAAGTGTAACGTTGGGATGAGCTTATTTCTTTAAAAATGTCAATAGTTAAAAAAGTACAGCACAATTTAACAAAAGTCATTGTTTAATAAAGAAAAATTTTATTGATTTTATTAATCATCTAGATAGTATTCACTACGATCAGGTTGATGGTAAAATTTTTTACCATGTCTAGATAGTAACTGCTATTATTTAATTTTCTCCGTGTAGGGTGTTCCAAAATGTAACTCCGATGATGGACCTCTCGAAATTGGAATTTTGGGTTCCGCTTTTAATAGGAGTTGTGTTTGGGTATTTCCGGACATATTTTGAGCGTAAAGAATTGATTTGATATTCAGAGAATTTTTTAACAAGAGCTTTGTTTGGGCATTTCCGCTGAAATTTCAAAATTTGGCCGAAGGATCCAAAAAAAGCTTTTGTAAAAAATTCTCTGAATGTCAAATAAATTTTCTACGCTTATTATATGTCAGAAAATGCCCGAACACAACTCCTATGAAAAGCGGAACCCAAAATTCCAATTTTGAGAGGTCCATCATCGAAGTTACATTTTGGAACACCCTAGTTTGCATGCAGTAAAAAATTTTGTTAAGATAGCAAAATTAAGATATGTTTTGGTAGCAAATGAATTTGTTAACATAGGGATAACAAATCAGATGTTAAAATAACAAAATTTAGGTTACAACAAGTTATTGATATGTTATAACAACAAAACAGTTTTGTTATTATAGCAAAATCTTTTAGTTAGTTGAAGCAATTAATTGAGCAATTCTTTAAAGCAATCAATCTTTAATTTATTGAAGTAGTAAAGAGAATTTGTAGGAATAACAATCAGAATTTGTTGGAAGAACAAATAAACTTGTTACAGTAAATTTTATCAAGAATACATTTAACAAGCAACAAAATAGTTTTGTTATTGCAACAAAATCACTTTGTAACAGCAATAAAATAATTTTGTTGCAGCAACAAAGTCATTTTGTGATAGCAATAAAACTATTGTGTTGGAGCAACAAATTGATTTTGTAATTTAACAAACTGGTTTGTTATTACAACTTGAAACATTTTGTTATTGCAACTAATGGATTTGTTGCTATAACTATACTTATTTATTACCACAACATATTTTTCAGTAATCCTATCTTTTGTTATTTCGATAAAATCGTTTTTATGCGTGTGTTGTGACAAATTTTCAGGAATATCAAAATATGCGTGATTTTCAGTAAACGACTCGGAAATTTTGAAATTAATAAAAAACAGAACTATTTTTCAAAAAAAATATTTTTTATTCGTTTTTCAGAAGTACTTGAAATGACCAAAATTTCGTAATATAATGTTTAATTTGGACCATTATTATAAAAGCTGTGTGCGAAAAACTAAAAAAAGAGTTTTTTTTTTTTTTCAAAATTCGATACTGCACGGAAAGAAAAACATGGGAACTATTCCCATTATTTTAATGGAGTTTTATCCTATGACATTATAGAAACTACAACTATAAATTATGGGAACAGTTCCCATAATTTTAGGAAATTTTTCTATAATTATAGAAAATTTTCTTATAATTATAGGAATGTTATTGATAATATTATAGGAATGATTTTTATAATTATAATAATAATAAATTATTCCCATTATGGGAACCATTCCTACCAATTATAAAAATATTTCCCATAATTTTCTTTCCGTGTGTTAATCAAAATTTGAACTGAAGATAAAAAAAATCTCAAAATTTATCTGAAGAAGTTTTTTAAAGATGCTAAAAAATTACAAAAAAACAAAAAAAAATTTATTATTGTACGATTTGGCACGAAATTCCCCCCCCCTCCTACCTTTGTAGAACTTCACGTTTGATTTTGGTCCATTTGACGGCATTCAACAGACTAGTTTGAGCATAAAATAGTTATATTGTATGTGAACCATTGGCCAAAAACAAAGAAGAGAACTGGCATTGTGATCTTATATCCGATTTCTATTGGAAAATTGACATTACTTTTTTTTTTTCATAGTGTTAAAACGACAATTTTTATCAAGATCCTATTGATCATTTGTCTACATTTATTTAAAAGTTGATACAATTGGGCATTACAATTTTTTATTGAGATCAATTGTTTTTTACAACAATTTGTTGAGCTTTCAATTTCCTATAAAAACATGTTTCAATAATCCTCGTATCGCGACTCCTTGTCAAGTTACAAAATTCTAAAGTTAAGAGAAATTAATATATGTTATTTAAATGAGGAATATAAATTTGCGATTCGCCACCACTGGATATTAATTTTAAGGACTATATTCTGACAGAGTCTTTGTCTCATATGCAGGATACTCTAATTCTTTGAAACACTAATAATTTATACTATCATAAATCACATGAATATTTTTATAAAATTCGAGTTCGTTATTGCCGTTTATTATTCTATGCGACACCGACTTTAATCTCATTTTATCAATTCGTTGTGAAGAATAAATGCTTTCTGAAATAAGAGCAGAACGACTGGTGATAAAAGAACATTGATAATATAACTTCGTTATCTATAGATTGAAAACAACAAAATACGTTGATGGTCGATTTTCTCCACATTACTTTATTATCTCACCGACGTTTCCATAACTAGCTTTATTGATATAGAATATAAATGAAAGATAAAATATTTTCAAAAAGAAAAGAGAATTAATAGCTTTTATAAATAAAATTCACAAATAAAAGTTAATAAAATATGGAGATTATTTTTGACAAATATGTTGCCTTTTATTTGACGGAGGTGAGCGAGTTTTCTATGGATCGATGGCCTGATTTTAAAGTAACATAGATTAAAAAAAAATAGAACAAAAACAATGATTACCGGAAGCATTAAGAGTAAACTATTGCTTCAGTACAATTGGAATGTCAATTTGATTTTTGACTAAAATTAACTAAAATTTCATACGTTTCATTCATTATCGAATTTTTTTCTTCCGGAGTTTTGTGGAGAGAAAAATTAAATATTGAGATAAAATTTTTTATGAGTAGAGTTTTTTTCGCGGTATGCGAGTCATTTTTAAGCTAGAAATTCGATAGATTACTTTATTGAATCACATTGTATAATATATAGGTCATTCCATACGGAATCAACGGATTTGAAAAATGACGCTGTTTTATTTAGCTGAATTTTCGCCATCTTTTCGTATGTATCAAAGGGCGCTTACCTGTAAATTTTGAGCCCTTAATTTTCAAATATATTCAAGACATGAATTTTTGAAAATTACAAAAAAATATTCTTATGTCAAGGTTAAAAATTTCATAACTCGTGATCATCAACTTATCATACTCCTATTTTTATTAGCTTCTTAGCTTTATTAGCTTTATTAGCTTTTTATTAGCTTCACTTGTATGTTTGTAAGTTTGTTTGTAACTGACTTCTTTGGGCGCGATTTTGACCCACTTTAAATGGCCAGATTTCGTTCAAACTTCGTAGATTTATCGAGGACCGATGACAATACACTAATTTGATAAAATTATTCAATTTTCCAATTTGCAAAATAAGATTTATGTTAATTTATATAATTTTTATCTATAGTCGATAAGCCAAGAATTTTAATTTTAATTTTTTAAATATAATTTTTCTCTACAGTCGATGAGGCAGGAATTTTAATTTTCAATATTCAAATTATAAATATTCTATTGACAGATATGAGTAGAGTGATTATCATTTATTTGATAATATCTTAAAAAGCACCCCACGCTTTTTTTAAAATGAAATTATTTTTTTTTTATTCACACTATTATTACTTTATATTTATTGAAATTTTTAACACTATTCTTAATTTAAATTTCTTTTCTATTTTTTAGTTTGGTTTTCTATAAAAAGCGTGTTTTTTAGTTTTTTAAAACTATTATTTAATCTCAGTGTACATACTTGTGTAAAAAATTTGCGGAATTCTGCAGATGATCCACCGAATATCATGTAAAATGTTTGGACAAAAATATGAAATCCGAGCGAATTCCTGATGACCATACAAAGATAGTACAAAAATATAGTTCTACCCGTGCAAAAAAAAATTCTGATTCAAAATGAATTCAAGATTGACATTTTGACACAAATGTGAATTAGTTTTGAAATCAATTCAAATTTGAAATTGATTTGTAGATAGCAATTAGCACACTTGTAGTACGTTCGATTCTATTTTAGAATTATATTAAAGACTTAAGAATATTTTGTACGTAAAATTTATCCTAAATATTCTCAAGTTATAGTTACAAAATTTCTAAAAATTTGTTTCTGCAATTATAACGACAACTGTGTTGTAAATTGTGAGAACAGTAGCTTTTACGCAATAATAAGACCATGTCAATCAATCCGTTTTATGTTTCCGTATTGTGAAATCAAAAATTTAATGAATTTGTGGGTCGATTCGTCCGAATTATCGATAATAGCAGAAATTAATCATTTATTTACTATATGTTTTGTTATGAGAAATTTTACTGAGGAGGAACTGAAAATATTTTTTGTAATAAAACCTGTAAATACGTCTGAAGTTGAACGATGTTCTACTAAAATTTTTCATACTATCTATCACTAGAACTATATTTCTAGACAGAAAAAAAAATTTTTTGAACCAAGAAAATTGTAAAGGAGACCTAAGTTATTTTGGAACAACAAGAAATTTTCTTGGTTTAAAAAAAGTTAACTTCGTTCAAGAAATTTTAACTTAATTCAAGAAATTTTCAATTTTTCTTAAGATTTTCTTGATTTAAGAAAATTTACGCTTGACTCTAAAATTTTTTTCCGGTGTATAATATGTTTGTATATTCATTAAGAATGATTTTTTAACTTACTTTCTCTTAATTTTTTTCCAAAAATGCTCGTTTTTTGAAAATTTGTAAATATTTCGGAAAAATACTTTTTTTTTTTTTTTTTCTCAATGTTTCGTTGTATTTTATTCAATCTCTATTAGTTAATGAAAAAAGTTTAGCATTTTATCCCACGTATAAAATTGCTTCCCGAGTCAATTAAAATCTCTAAAAGCATCCGGCTTACATACGCTCAACTTACAACGATATATACGGTCATTTTTCAATTGTCACTACAGTAGCTTAACAACTCCTGTACTTCTATCAGCATTCGAGTAGTATATCACTGCATTTAACGCTTAATGCTTCTATAACGATAAATCCTACTTTCAGGTTCCGTATCATTAAACATCCTATTTACACAATTTTATCTTCCCAAGTAAGCTTCACAAATTAGGTTATACTATTTTTTACAAATCCAAAAGTATATTTCAAGGTACTTAATACAGTTATGTAAAGCACACAAAATATTTGTAAGACTTTGAGTTGGTTGGTCAGAAAATTTGAAAGTTATCGAAAAAAAAATTTGTTTTTCGTTTTTATTTTTCTAACTTTAGTATTGGATAAATATAAATGAAAACATAATATTTATCAAAGCAATAATTTTTCTTAGACCAGAATCGCCAATCAATAGATCTTTAAGAAAATACGATTGTCATAATAATTGTAATGCACTGATCAGCTTTGTAACAAGCTGTCGAATATTTTCTAAATGTAAGTAAATACCCCTATATATGTCTTGCAATCGTTTTTAAATCCAAGTTGTTTATGAATATACTTGTTCATATATTATCAGTAGTACCATAAATAACTTACAAAAAACTTTGAATTTATTTGAATAGATTTAAAAAAATTTTAATACAAAATTTTGGAATAAAAAATTCTTGTTCTTTTGGAGTAATTTTCTGACGAACTGCTAATTAATTCCTAGAATTAATAAGCTCTACTCCTAAAAATTAAATCGAATGGAGCAAATTGATTCGAAATTGGTTGATTAATTTAAAAAATGAAATTGAATTGTCAATCATAAACAGCTTTAAAGAATATCGAAATCGATTTTTCCAAGCTTGAATACCTTAATAATCTACTGAGTTGCAGGAATAGCTGGCAAGGGTCAATAGTACTGCGGAATTTTAATTGACAAATACTTATCCAGCATTCCATACCAAATCAACAATGATATCATTTTCTTATTTCTTAATTCTTCTACAATATTTTAAATTATTGTCTTCAATTAAAAACAATTTTCCGCTTAAGAAAATACCTTGCAATCTCTGAAAAATGAAATACTGACTTTAAATTTTCATAATATATTAATATACTAGCAGAACTTATCTGTTAAGTGGAAAATAAATGAGTATCTTTACTTTGTGCAATTGAAACAAATATTTACGAAGTTTAAACGAGCATAATCTGAATTAGTGACGTTCAATCAAGTAGAATTTAAAATATTATTGTTGCATGCCTCATAGCGCGAAACGCATCATTCTTCAGATGTATTTTAGGTCAAGTTCGAAGATGAGCTAAATCACTCAATTAGTTTAAAAATTTCAAAAAATGCCAGAAATCTTATTTCTGTAGCTTATAAATAAGCTTCAATTTCCATATTATTTCACTTTCGTAGACTGATAATAATTTACACGTCTACAGGTATTTAATAAAATTTTACTATTGCATTCGTTTCGAGGATATTACAAATTTTTCGTAACTGAGAGAAAAGGTATTCTATAAATGTGATTAAAGTGTTTAAATAACCAGTAAGGTGAAACCCTTATTAAAAAAAAGAATTAAAAAGAATCTCACATGTTAAATGTCCATAAGAGATAGTATTTAAAAGGATTTGAAGGATTAGAAAGCATTCAAAATAATTAAAAACCAAATCATTTTGAATTCTTTCTAATTTTTTTTTTTTTAATGAAGAAAGACCCCAATGGTGGTACCTTTAACCCCTATAAGGCATTTTTTCTTTCAATGAAAAGATGTTCTACTTGGAATAAAAATTAAAAATTTTTTTGATCTAAAGGTCTTAAAGATTAGAAATAATGTATTCATTATTGAAATTAATGATTTAATTAATTGAATAAGCACCAAAATCAAAGAAAGTGTCAGTAATGGGGTCCCTGCCAGTAATGGGGTCTTTTACCGTATATTGATTTTATTTTATCAAGAAATCTACTTCCATTTAGGCTGCCGAATGGCACTTTTTCATGTATTTATGACACTGAAAGAAATTGTCTTTAAAAATTACCCTTAAATTCACAGTGATTGCGGGACTGATGGTACGACCTAATCATTTGTCGGTAAGTGGGATGATTTTTAACTTTTATTTGGTTTTCGGTAAATTTTATGAAGTCTACCATCAAATAAATGAATTTTTTCGTAATTTTTGTTTCAAAAATGGTAATAAATAGAAAGGCAGCATTATGTCCCACGAATGCAGTGAATTTAACGGTAATTTTTCAAGAAAATTTCTTTTCTGTGCACTGTAAAAAATTTTGGTGTAAAAATTGACACAGAGCACTCTACACAAATGATTGTAAATTGCACATTTACGCGGTTAACGGTATAAAAATATTTAATTCATACCCCCTACATTTAACACTTTATTTGGTGTAAGTTTCACATAAAAACTTTTACACCGACTCATTTACATTATACTCCGTCCAATAATTTTTAAACAATGTGTAATATTTTCTCTGTATCTACATGTCACAATTTAAAATTAATCAAAAAGTTAGCTTATATTTTTATCTTAATTGAAAATGCAGTTAATGAATTATAAATATGTCCGAAACAAAAATGAAAAATCTGGAAAGCTTTTCAAGCCCAGAGCACTGTTTTCTTGTTCGATTTTCTTTTTTAAAAAAAGCATTCGACGCAGTTTTCACAAAAAAAAATGTGCAGGTTTGTATTGATTGGTTGAGAAATCTATAAGATATCTTAAAAAAATACCGAAAAACTAAATTTTGTGAATTTTTAAATAACTTTTGAATGCATCCTTCGATTTTCATTTTCGAAAATATTCGACGCAGTTTTTTAAGCACAAAAAATGTATGTACGGTTTTATTGTGATTTATCCAAGATTTAAAGTTATTTAAGAAAAAAAAAATAAAAAAAGTGTGTGTGTGTTGTGTGTGAAAATATGTGAACCACTTATAACTTTTGAACGGCTAGGCCGATTTCAACGCAGTTTGATCGCCACCAAAAACGTAAAAATCGGTTTATTCATTCAAAAGTTATTACGGTTTAAAAATTCAAAAAATAGTGTTTCATCAAACTTTTACCAGACTTTTGAGCTTAAAGAGCTCAAAAGCATAGAAAAGCTACCTTATTGAGCTCGGAGAGCTTAAATTAACACCCAAATTGTATTTTTGAGCTCGAAGAGCTCAAAAACGTCATAAATGCAATTTAAAGCGCCTAGATATAGAATTAACGGGAAGTTGCAGGGATGGCCTTCAGGGACAACCGTTTTCTTAATTTTTTTGACAGGGACGTTATTGCAAATCTATTATTTGTTTACTTTAGTGTGGATAATTAATTTAGTTTGTTTATTTGCATCAGTTTGCTATCAATCTACTTCGACATCAATTAAATATTTCTAATTCGAAATTACACTGGAAATTCATAATGTAAACTGGTTGTTTGCAAATTAATGCTACTATCATATTCCACTAAAAAACGATCCGATTCCAATACATGATACAATCATACTTCCTTTTCACTAATTAAAAACAAAAAGAAAACACTTTCAATCTAAAATTGACATATAATCTGGTATCTTTTTGAAAATAAAAAATTGAATTATAAAGGTGGTGTTAGTAGTAGAATAGTTACCAATATCTACCGACTTGTTAGCGTACCATCTGGTATACCTATTTAGTGATATGTAGTGCATCCTATCGAAGACTGTATTGTATACCGCGGACCAAGCAATCCTATGATTACTTCGTTCTCAATAACCATTAACCAATCGATCACTACAACTATTCAAAGCACTTGCAATGTTGACTTCGAATAAATAGATCGAATTCCAAACTAGTAAATACTTAAGCGCCTTTATCATTAAATGAATTATATGATCTAGTATTGGTCGATTCGACCTCTGGCCCAATTTAAAAAATAAAATTAAATAATTTTTGTTACAATCGATTCGTTTATAAAAAAAAATTCCAAACTCATTTCAAGATATTCAATTTTGTTGTTTAAGTTAATTAACTCTTGAATCAATTAATTAAAATTCGAGATGAAGGATCAGAAAGTTCTCTATTCATAAACTTTACTATTTTAACGAAGCATTTAATTGCTTCGGATAAAATATACATATCCTTCGTTCGAAAATTTCTATTTCTTGTATTGTGATGGCATTGGTTTAAGATATTGCCAACTTATCTCAAGAATGCCGCTAAAGCTGAAAATTTTCAGATTTCTGTTCTGAAAAAAAATCTGGAAATCGGTTAACTGTGCAGGCCAACCCTAAAACTTCCCGCTAAGTTTGAAGTTGAAGTGCCTTCAAATGTGTTTTTCGATTGATATTTGAGCTTTTTAAACTCAGAGCAAAGTTTTTCAAATTTTGAGCTCTTCGAGTTCAAAATGTATTTTTTACTCAACTATAACTTTTGAATGCGTCATTCGATTTGAATGTGTCGTGCCTGACAAATTGTTTGACTTGATATAAGTGTACTCATATTAACCTGTAAGTGCGATATAAATAACAAAAAATCGATTTCAGTTTCGAGAAAAATGCTTTTTTTGAAATGTCGAGAATAGAGCACAACCTCAACGCTTCGCTTATGAGGCGTGCAATACACAGGATGTGAATATAAATAACACAACATACGCGGGAAAACCCGGAATTTACTATACTATTACTGCGCAGAGTATAGATCCTAAACTAAACTCGGTATTGCTCCGAGAACTGTTTTTGTATTTTGATAATCACCATACGTATTTTGACTATAAAAAAACCTAGCTGGATAATACTTCGTATACTGATAAAAACGCTTTTTTTTTTTAGTGTGTTGCATTTTATCCGATTAAAAAAAAAAATGTTGAAGAAAAATTGCATTTTTCTATAAAAAAATACCTTTCATTGTTAAATATTTGCATTCAATTATTTTCGTATTATATCACTATTATTTTTTTAATTATTGTGCGAAATATAACATCGATTATGTTAATTAATAACACTTATTTATATATGAACTAAGTGGATAAGGCTTTGAACACTCGTGTTATGTCGCCCTCACTTCGCTCGTTGCGTCAATAGAATTATGTCATGTTAATTGAACAGATCATCAATAAATGACGCCTTTTATGACCTTTCAATATAGCTGAGTCATATCAACAGATGGCGTTGCGTTTTATTATATCAATGTATTTAAATTAATTTTTAAAACAAAAATATTTTTTCGAATTTTCTTCAAATTTTCGTTAATTATCAGGAGCAGAAAATTTAACATTTTGTTTGGGTTTTTTACATTAGAAATAGAAAACTTAGTAAAATCTAGCCGTAAGGTAAATAACAATAGTTTAAAAAACGAAAACAAGCTTTTGTAGAAAACCAAACTGAAAAGTAAGTGAAGTGGGTCAAAATGAAGTCCAAAGTAGTCGATTGCATGCATACAAACATAGAAACATAAAGGTGAAGCTAATAAAAATCGAGTAAAAATACCTTTGAAAAATACAACATACGGATGAATCCGTTCTAACTTTTGCTTTTTCGATAAAAAATTAAAAAATTTTTATTAAGTTAATTCATTTTTTTTAGTTTCTATTTTATAGAAAAATGAATGGTGAAAAGAATATAAGTACTGTCTAGAAAAAAAAAAAAAAATTATCAAATGTTTAGTACCACGATACTGACCTACAACACATTAAGTGAATATTTTTTACAGAAAAATCATTTTCTTGGTTTATTATGATATTTTCGTGGGTATTAGGTCACTTTGTCATTGGTTAAAGCCTAAAGGACTCATAATAGTTTTTCCGATCTTAAAAATTCAAGATCTTGCAAAAATTTCATTGTGGAAAGTTAGCAAAGTACATTATTAATGACCTAAATAATTTCATTAGCAACTATAATTTTTCAATTGTGAATTTGATAATTTTCAATAAACGAGTCAGTTAGATTAGTAAAAAAGCCCTTAATTCAACATTCATTAAAAAAAAGCCAATACTTGATTCAGTTCACTAATTGCACGCCTCATAAGCGGAGCGTTGAGGTAGTGCTCTACTCTCGACATTTCAAAATAAGCAGTTTTCTCGAAACAAAAGTTGATTTTTTTTTTATTTATATCGCACTTATAGGTTAATATGAGTACACTTATATCAAGTCAAATAATTTGTCAGGCACATAAAACATATTTCAATAAAATTATTTTGTTTAACATAGTAAATAAATAACATTAAAAATAATCTTTTCTGGACGTCCGTGTGTTGATTGATTTATGTGGCAGGGAAATTGGTCGAAAAAAT